>DVPF01000220.1:0-10618 GCA_018239045.1 Yanguna cosyra | reverse complement strand
CGGTATTATGAAATAGTGGACACCGCGGCTCGGCAAACGTAGTGTAGGACGTCCTCCGGTCAGGTGAGGTGACGAGCTGCGAAAGGCTGCAGGAAGAAGCTGGATGCAGCAAGCCGAGGACAGGGCGCGATGGCGCTCTTTAAAGGAGGCTTATGTCCAGCAGTGGACTGAGATAGGCTGATCATGATGATGATGATCCTTAAAAAATAAAAAAAGACGTATGAAGTACATGTGCAAGATGTATGAAGTACATTAATAACGATGTAGGTAAAAAGAGATAAAAAAATGTGAAACATGCGGTTCATATGTTTTAATTAGTTGGTACTCAGATTTCCCATGAGAGAATATTAGCATTCATTTATGTTGAGTAAAGTTTTTTACTAGATTTACTCTTAGTCTCACGTAATTTAATTAAACTTTGTAAACGATGGTTAAAGTCTTCTTATGTATGCAAAGTTACTACAATGTTGTGGAGTTAAAGTAAAAATAAATTAAAATTATTTTGGTTCAAGAAATCACTATTATATAAGACTTCTCAAAGCAGTTAATACGGGCTTTGATTTTTTTCTTTGGGCTATTATTAAAATACTAGATGAATATCAAATGCGCCGTAAAGGCTATTCAAAAGCATCGGGCCTATTCAAAGCGAACTATCGCTCCCGTGATTCTCAAAGCGTTCGAGATTGCATTCGACTTGTATTATTGTGATCTTTGTGTAACAGATATACCGTTCGTTATTTGTATTTCATGAGACTATATTCTGTACCTTTAATACAACAGATTTAAAGATTGCTAATTTGTTTTTCTTTTTTCACTCTCTTTTTATGAGTATATATATCTTTTTTTCTCTTGTTGTTCTATTCCTTTATGTTCTGCATTCAGTGTACAATAAAGTATATTGTATTGTATTACTTCTTGATTTTTATGATTTGTTTAATTTGATTGCAACCTTTTTTACGCCTTATTGCTGATCATGACTTTTTTCCCAACGAGGGAAGGTTTTTTATTTGTTTGAGTAATACATGTAATGTGTGTATTGACTGGACTTGGACTATAAAGAAATATTTACATTATCACTATACAGTATACTGACTGTCTCGTTGGTCCTGGTAGTTGTAAGTGCGACTGCCGATCGAGAGGTCCTGGGTTCGAAACCCGGGTAGCCTTGGATGTTTCTGACTTAGAATTTCTAGTAGAAATGTAATTTTAGTTTAATTTAATTTTTAATTTAGTTTATATATTATTATTGTATAAATTTTTTTTATATGTATTTTGTTTGTGTGATGGAATAAATGTTTATTTTATCTTAAAAAATATTGAGCCCCTTACAACATACTTGTGTATGTGAGTACTATTAAGAAGTTTATGTCCTCGTACATAATTTTGTTTGGTTTGCTTAAACTGCTATTCGTATTTTTATACCTACTTATGACAACAATATGTTTGATATAGTTCCCCATTCAGTCGTTCTATCCATTGAGCACTCATAAACAAATCTCATACAAAATATTGTTCCTACCATTTTCTATTACTTAAACAAGAACGGAGTAAACGAAATGTAGTCGTCTCCCAACGTAGAAAGCAAATATTCCCACAAAAGAATGCAAGGTCCCCGTCTCATATATACGGGATTAGGTTAGATTAACTTTAGCTACAGTTAGACAACGAAATATTCTCTTCAAATGTCTTTATATTAGATAGTAGTACTGGCAGCAAAAAAAATAGGTGATAAGGGCTGGGTTGAATAATCTGCATAACATGGAAATGTATAAAAGTCAATCACAAAGATTGTCTTTTTGATTGAACAGTGGTACTATCGGTAAAAAAACTTAGACGATAGTGATCATGGGTTGAATATTAATGTGTAATAAGTTAGTCAAAATGGAATCTCTTTTTATTATATGGTGGTACCGTCAGCAAAAAAACTTTCGTTGTTGTATAGGGATTACTACATTTTGCTGCATTGCCGTTATGCTTGTATCACTGTGATCACGTTTGATGCATAGTTGAAGTTGACATACTAAAACTTCAAGTACCATTGCAATTAGTTTTAATGGACAATAATTAACTTTTGATATTATTCACCGAATCTACATCCGATTACCGTTATAAAATATTAAAAAATATAAGAACTTTACTTATTTGTAAAATACTAAATGTGGAGTAAGAAGACAGCTGAATCACCAAGCGGCCTACGGGCAGCAGCGTAGACGATGCGACAAGGTGGGTTTTGAAACCCTCAACCCGCATGCCCAGCAAGGGATTATGATCAAAAACCCCTTAGCGGTGTCCTATATTCAGTAGTGGACTTAGAGAGACTAGTCATGATAAAGAAAGTAAGAAAAAGATGAACACAACGCTGAAACAATTGTTTCCCTGTTAAGGGATGCATAAACCAATGCAGACGAAATACATATGAATTTATAACAAAAGTCTACAATAAGTACACAGAATTACAACTACATATTTATACGAATGGGCAAACAAATATGGGCAAACATCAGCATCACCAGCCTATTGCAGTCTACTGCTGGACATAGGCCTCCCCTAAAGGGTTATGCCTGTAATTCCCACGCTGGGCATGGGTATTGGGATCCCAGAATTAAGGTTTTCGCATCGGCTACGCTGTTGCTCATAGACGGTCAGGGCATTTGGCTGTGCCTAGGCAGGTCGATCTGCCAATAAATATATAACACACGGGAGCTTTCTATAAATCTTATTTAGGCCTTGCAAAAAATTCTAAACGAATAAGTATTACGAATGAAAACAATAGGACATAAATCCTGATAGACAAACTACATGGACTTTATCAAACTATCGACCAGCTTTGGAAACTTGTTATCGGTTTTGGACAAATCGCGCGTCAGCAGTGCACAGTTGCCGCAGAATATGCTAAGTCGCTCCATTCTCTTGTAAGCAGATAAACTAATCTCATTCGAGTTCAATGTTCAGTGAAACTGGGGTATGCAATATTATAACTCAAACAAAACGGACTGTGGTTACATAAAGAAATAAGTTTGGATAATGAAAATACTAAATGATGATATCTACTGTCGTTAATAAAGTATGATGTTAACTATCGTTGTTAAAGCCTTTTGATCATATCAACTGACGTTGTTAACGCCTTTTTATCATATCAACTGGCGTTGTTAAGGCCTTGTGATGACATCAACTGTGGTTGTTAACGCCTTGTGATGATACCGACTATTATAATTGACGCCTTATAATAATATCGACTGTTGTTATTACGATATTATAATGATATGGATTGTCGTCAGTGACGCGTCTCTATAACGGTTAATAAAATAGCCTGTTCTAGCGGTGTAGAAATGTTTTTGTACGATTTTCTTTCTACATGTTGCATATTATGGACGTTAAATTTGATTAAAAAATAAGATTTTGTAGTTTCAAAAGAGAGAAGTAGAGATACATAGATAATTTGTTCATTCAACATTTGATCGTCTTACTACTTCTACAACATAAAGCAGACGTAAGTCAAATATGCATGTAAGGACAACGAGGCAGCGAACTTAATAAAACACTTTGCCAAAATGGAAAATAACTGTCCACTCCAAATCCGTGCCAAAAAGTCAGTCAAACGACAAACTGTCGAAATACTCGAATTCGGTCTCAAAAAAAAATATGACCAAGCGCAAATCAGGTCGATAGTGTTCCGTGCACATTTTTTTAAATTTTGTGATATCACAAACAATGATCACCTACTGACTTCACTGTCCAACTTCGAGCATATGAAAGTGCAATACTTGGCATTCATCTCTGTACTTTGATAAGACAAAGAGATTTCCACAGTGTGACGAAGACGACGTGTGATGAAAGTTCTATAAGTACATGATGTTAGTTGTCAAATATGTCACTTGCTGTCTGGTTAACTTGATAACTTAATCCCCCACACTTTGAGAAGAGACATACGTTCAACGGTGGAGCGAAAAATGCATTGATGATTGTGATAATTATGACGTCACCATTAATTAGAATACTATTAGGTTTTATTAATACACATATAACTGGACCTTTATAGATATAAAAGTTTTATTATATTAATTAAGTTTTAGTAAGTAAGGGTAAGTATTTGTAAACTTTAAGCTACTTGATCGTTACAATGCATGCCGTTCAGACTTGTTAAGAAGATAATTTAAAGTTTCGTTCCTGATTGAGAAAATGGTTGCACTGAAAAATTTTGGGCTTATGTAATTAATCTGGGTTTTCATGTTTATAAATCCCCGTAAACTTCATAATCACTTTGTGGAACCAAATGTAAAACACACTGCTTAAATAAGTGTTACAGATTCAAAAGCTTCATTTATGGCCGGAGAATTTGTAAATCGAAAATAAGAACGTTCAGCGAAATTGGCCCGTAAAGTTTTGATATAGCAATGACAAGTAGACACACAGCGCTGTTTCCGGATTTGGAAATTTCAATACGGAACGCTAAAAAGTTATCCAATGCTTTTAAGTCCTTTCCTAACGTTTCAAAGTCGGCTTAGTTCGACCACGCGTGAAATCATTCTCGTTTGAATACACGAAGTGTTACATTATTTCATTATTCCGGTTTTTTTATAACTCCCGAGTACTGGAACAGCTGTCAGTTTAAAGTCAAAATTTCTGGAACTTAATCTTTCAAATTTCAATAGAACTTTCTAGACCTGAAATAATTGAATTTTCAATAGTTAAAATAGTTAAAACTCTTCAAGATTAGATCAAATTTCATGGATAAGCTCATGAAAATAGACACACAGTTGCCAGTCATATTGTAGGAGGCTACAACTCGGTAGAATCTTGCTACCGCGGGTAATCACCCATATTCATTCATACTCACCGGAAACGATTGATGAAGTATATTCAGCCCACCATTGAAGATGCTAATTGTTTTTAATTTCACGTTTGTATTCCCTAAAAAGGTAAGGAAACGAGTATAGTATACTCCCATGATCCCCTTATTAAATTCCGTTAAATATATTCGGCCATAGATCCAGACTGCGAACTACTACCTACTAGTATTTTTGAGTTAGAAAAATCCAATAATACTTGACCCGGGAATCGAAACCAGGAGCTCTCGATCAGAATCGCTCTTGTGACTCGAACAACGTGGCAGAGACAGGATAGTGATAGTAAATAATGAGATTTTTCTAACCAAGTTGTAAAATTTGCAGTACGTAGTCTTGAAATTTGAAAATATTGGCATAATTTTGGCATACAAAACGAATGGACAATAAAGCTCTAATATCTATGTATTATGTTAGGTCAATCTAACTTTGGCGAGGTCACTAACATATAATTCAGCACGTCTAGAATGGCAATGAGATATAAATCTGTTAATAAGCTAATAACTTTTTGCGTAATATTCGCATAATGCTGCAAAAACCTTTAAGATATTTGCAGCATTTAGCGTTAAAACTTTTTGCGTTATAGCCATCATAGGCACGAAGTAAAAGGCTGAAACTTATAAAGCCATTATGCGGGTGTTCATAACACCGTATTACGTACTGGTGGGAAGTTAAATGACTTGTTTCAATGCATATAAGAGATGTTCAGAAAGTGTAACTATCCCAGGATGAATGAAGTGGAATACTTGGATTAAAGAGTTTGCTGTTTAAGTTATGTACCGGTGTAACTTGCCTAATTTTTTATGATAATCATCACTTTCAGTCTCAGGTCAGTTGGGGTGCATGAAAGGAGCCTTCGCTAGCGGCGAATATGTATGATTAAAACGTAACATAAACGTTTGTAACGTATGATTAAGTACGAACATACACTGCCCGGCGCACCCTGGACATTGCGACTAATCCTTTCACCACGATGGCTGAACATATATGATCAGCTATCGACTCGCTAAGAAGAAGAAGACCGGACTAAACTGAATAAACATCGTATATTTAAGTGAAACTTTTTAAAGAAACTAAATAAAAACCAATAGTAAAGTGACCCTCGCGCAAAAAAATACGTCGGTAAGTAATGCTTAAATCAAATCTCATTTTCTCTCTGCATCTAAATTAGCTTGTAAAAGCTTTTTTCTTCAGCACTAAAGGTCACCAGCATATTCCGCTGAGGTCACTTTAGTGCGGCATTTTATTGCCTCATTCGGACTCCGTACAACAGGCAATTCAACACAAGGCCAAAATTACTTTGACCATTTTATATTATTCATGTAATGAGTAATCATTTATTTATCGATCCGTTTTAAATAACAATTTAAAACGTATCATTTTAAAAATATTCGAAAATACTTTCGAAGTAAAAATTAATAGAACATAGAAAAATAATAAATGTATGGTATTTAATAAATCCTGTAAAAAGAAAGAATCGTTTATTTTTCTTTTCCTGTACGCAGTTGACTATTTTCATAGAGAACTGTTAGGCAGTTGTGTCTCAATAAGTGTATTAAATACCCAAATTTGTACACATATTCAAATGTGTTAATTAAGCTCTTGCGTAATCTATTTATTTCTATTATTTATGTACCTGTATAATTACTTCTTATTATCAACGTAAAATCTAATTTCTAAATGAGTTTTTTAAACAATATATTACTTGGGAGACTGTTAATGCAGAATAAATAATATGTTCCTAGTGTATTATTATTTAAAAATCAAGTTCAAATGATAATTTTGTTAACAAAGATCTCATACTGATAACTAGGAACAACAAATATACCTACCAAAAGTTAACACGTGTAAATTTTCCATATAAAAACACATAGTTAGCATTCAATAAGCGGCTTACTATTTAAAAACAACAACCCAATATACATCGCTGTTCAGAAACACTTTTTAATAGTGAAAAACCTGTTGATATATAAAGAAAATTATATTATTTTTAAACATGACAGGTACAGAATCAATAAATGATTATTAAAGGAATATATTCAACTTTGAAAAAGTGAAAATATTAAACGAATTCGTATTGTAAATTATCTGGTTCCTCTAACGCGTCGTACGTTCGTTTTGAATTTTTTTTAATACAATGATTTGTAACATTAGTACTTCTATGACCTTGCGCTGGAACTAGTTTGGCATTCGCAACTTGTTTCATTTCGTGTAATTTGTTTTTAAGTTCACAGCTTGATATGAGCGTACCTGGGATATTTTAAATATAATTATTAAAATGAGTAAAAATAATTAAAAGCTTTCATTTTGTGAGGCGGAATCACTATGAAATAGCCACGGCAATGAACGCACGTTGTTCCGGACCAAACCCCCACCCCAACCCATTTCTAAATCGCGATGTAACTCTTGAATTTCACATCGAGCTCTGTTGTTAAGTAAGTAACTAAGGCAATTTTTAAGTTTACATCATCACCGCTGCCGCCCAGCCTAGTTATGTTTCTCGCGTTCGACCATCGCCGGTTGTGCAACGCCACGACTTGCCGACACTTGCTCATTGTGGCCAACCCGACTGGTTGCCCAACTAGTTTGACTTCTTGTCGTCTAATTACAATGTTCATTAGGTTATGCCTCGTAATTATTAAGAAATGACCCTCTGTCCATCTAAAGCGAATTTCTACAGGTCGACAAAAATAAATCCTTTACTCTATCTCTACAAACGTTTTTGCTATTTGTATTTATAAACTGAAATGTTTAAAAGTTACGTTGCGTAGACAACAGTGTTGCAGAATCGAATATATAATTGGAAGCATTTTGTGTTTGAGAATTAACTTCAATGTTGAATACACATGTATACATAATCTTGGACACGCAAAACTAAATAAATGCCCGGGATACAGTCCCTCGCGCTATCATGTGAGCAAATCTAATTGTATTTAAATTTCACAAATATATTGATTGCATAATGTGTTGAATCACGATTTATAGGAACTTTACAACTGTATGCTGAAATAATACCCGCAATGGAAATTATTACACGATGCCGCGAACTACTAATTGTCGTGCGTCATTCCGCGTTTTCCTTTGTATACCGCTCAATTGTTACTTTCCTTATGTATTGTATTTAAATTGAAATATATTCACAAGTTTTATATATTTCACTTGCTTTTCCTACATCCAAATTTTCTTGGAAGATAGTTGCAAGGCTCACTTCTGAGTCGCCTGTACAAACATTGCAAGAGCGTTCCCGCAATAAATGCACTACTTGTTAAGTGTCGTCGAAAGGTAAAAAAGTGGAGAAGCCACACGTTCACATTAAGCAGGTTCGGTAAAAAACTTTATATACATTTATGGCAAAGCCAAGAGACAGTTATGGTCGCTACAACTATTCCTTCGTATCTCACTAAACTATCGCTGTAATTTTGATAAATTCCGCTGCTTAAAATGTCTTGATGGTACTCCCAAAAAAAAAATGATCCTTAAATAATGGTATAGGTAACGAGCGTGGTGGTAATTTATATAAACCACTACATGTCGTATAAACGTTACTCTCAGAATATTAAAATGGCATAATAATTCAATAGTCTTTAGTATACTTTAAATGTGTTCATTGGTGTTACGGGGTGTACTGAGTTACTGGGTTGAAAGTATTCGTAACCCTGCCACGTTACAGATTGAAAGGGTTCCGTAAATTTTAGCAACGCTGGCCGTGATATCTTGAGTGGATGACCGCAAATGCTCAATTTTCCCGACAATTTCTATGCTTTGGAGGGTATGTTAAGCAGTCGCTCCCGATGGTTATCGATATGTAAAAGTCTTTAAATGTCGTGGGAGGCCTTAAAGGCGACTACAATCCTAAAATCGCGATAGATGAGTGATGGGTCACCAACAGACATTCCGTCGTCAAACAACATGGTGGAGTATGTTTCTGCCTTTCCTCTGTAACGGAAAGAAAACCCCACACAGAAGTGGGCTATATTAATAAAGAATCGTATTAATTAGTAGTTAATTAATAATATAAAACTGATCTATACGTTTCTTTTGTTTCAGGATAAATTGGCCAAACCTAAGATACAATTTTTACCCGGAAATGAGGGGGTAAGTTATACTTTTTTTTACACAAAATATTTCAACGATATAAATAATTAGTATTAGTATAGTTGCTATTTAAATGTGCTCGTCATACCGTCATCTTTTGTGAAATCAAACATTATCAACAAATTGTATCACGCTGTGTGAATTAAATAAATGTCACGTTGAGATGTTTTTAAAATATTCATATTGGCAATAAATTCCACAAATGTAAAGTTATATTACGTAAAGTTTTAATGTACGTATTTGATAGAGTATTTGCTATTTAAAAAATAATTATTATGGATGTGTTTTCTTCATACATTATAAATTATTTATTTCCGTTAATATACACTACTCTCACTATTCTTCCTTAATACTATCCTCACTTACTCTTTACTTGAATGCCTTGTTGGTCGGGTGGTTGCACGCGCGACTGCTAATCAAGAGATCCCAGATTCATATCCCGGTTGGAGTATTTATGGATTTTTCTTAGATTTTCTAATAGTGGCTCGTAGTCTATATTTGTGTCCAGTATATGATAATAGACTCGCCCCTTATTTCATAGCGGAACGTAAAAGTAACTTGTGAAACATGGGAGTATACTGCACTCCTCTGCCTATCTCTTCGGGGCTTACATGCGTGGTTGTACATATTTACTAATAAAGATATAGGAATTAATTGACGTCGACTAACTATAAGTCGTGCGATAGTTTTTTCGTCGGTTAAACGTTATCTGCTTGTCATAAAGTTTTGAAATACATAATAATATATGTCGACAGACAGAAAAATCTAGAAATTCGAAATAAATTTCATTCCACTGTTTTACGACATAAATATAAGTATCATTAAAACTGTTTTATCGTAACAAAGCTTGTCTCAAACTAGGTTGATCATTTAGTTGGTTTCCAATGGAATTTGACGATGAATGATCTTACAAAGCCACAGTATGCGTTAAAGAAAAAAGCGCGTTAAAGAAAGAAATGCGTTAAAAGAAAGAAGCGTTTTCAGCGATATGGACAAAACAGAAAGATCGGAAAGGTGTACGAGATTTACACTACTAAGCATTAATAGAACACAGAATTAATAGAACAACAGAATAACATTTTAACGCTGGATAGTCAGATCCAAGTTCATATTGAAAAGTGTCTTGCTGAACCCACCCAAAACCGCTTGCCGAATAGCATACCAGATAATTTACAGATCAACTGTTTGAATTTCCATTTCTGGATATCTAGAGAGTTTAGATCTAATTTAGATTTCGTAATTTATATACCTCTTCGGGAATTACAGGCGTGATGTTACGTTAACTGTTTGAATCGTCTGCATTGACATTTTTAAATAATATAATTTTATATCTTTGAACCCCGGAAAAACTATTTTCATAGCATCATTTTTAATGACACCCATTAAACAAGAATATAATAAGCACTGAATTTTGGAATTACAAATTCCACGATAATTTCAAGTCTAAATACATACAAGCTGGACGACCGAGCTTTGCTCGGATGATATTAATGTTATATGGTTTTCGTTTTCTAGGCATTTCGAAGTGTAACACCACATATACGACAAATTACAGGTATTCAAACCGGTACTTTATGCTATGGTACTTTATACTTTTTAACCGACTGCCTCGTTGGTCGAGTTTGTTGCATGTGCGACTGTCGATCGGGAGGTCCCGGGTTCGATTCCCAGGTCGAACA
>DVPF01000219.1:0-10625 GCA_018239045.1 Yanguna cosyra | reverse complement strand
TATTCAGTTGTTTAAAGACAATGAAATGAAACCCTTACCAGCACGACAGAATTCGTCTGAACCTTTCTAATTCTGGGAGGAGGCCCGTGTCTAACAGTGAAAATGGGAAGAGGGTTAATGATGATGATGATATGGATAAGACATTAATGAAAAACGACTGATTTTACAAAGCCTATTTCATGAAAAATTGATTAAAAATATTTCTTGCATTCACCAGTGATCCAAAATCCGTAACAGCCATTTAGTAATAATCTATTGACATCGACCTTGTATATATCGACAACCGTTTATTTGTGTATTACGATCTAGATTGAATTTGCTTACTTTCAGAATGCCATTTTCTAGTTGATTATAATTGCTTTCTCGTAAACGTCAATCGATTTTATTAAATTTATAGTTCAGTGGAGCAAAATTTGGCCCGTCAATTATTAGGTTTCCACGAATAATTATTTTCATTTCAGATAATGGTTTTCGTGGAATCAACTTGAGCCACGTCAATCTTTATTTGAGAAAACTTTTCTCTCGGCTCCAATTATTATTTAAGTCCCTTTATCTTTTAATCATTTAAGCAGTTTAATATGAAACTTATGTTTCTGAAGGATATAAAATTGACGAAGTAATTATCATAATAATGAAATGAAAACTAAAGATTTTTTAATATAATCACATTACGGTATTTCCCATTTAAGAGATCTTGTGATCGACTGATCCCGTTAAAGCGACCCTAACTAGTCGCAATTAATTGCTTTGGACGTTAACGGGCAGCAGTGTAGGAGGTGCGGAAAAGTGTGCTTCGCTATCCCCGACCTATCTATACGTCCAGCGTGGGCTAAAATGTGTATATCCAGCAGTGGACTGAGACCAGTAGGCTATGTGTTAACGCGGAAAGATTAATGTTACCTTAGCGTCATTGGAGTCGTCGTTGAGTGTCGGCGAGGCGACGGGCGACGGCGCGAGCGAGAAGGGCGGGGGGGAGCACGCCGCGTCCACCGGCACCTCAGCGCCGCGAGACGGACTCGGCAGAGTCGCTATTCGAATAGCACAATTTAAATACAGATGCATTCTTACGTAGCTGTCGTGCCTAAATCATTTTCGTGCGATACAATTTTAAATATGGAATTAATTAATTATAGATCGAACAAACAACGTTGTTTCGAAACTGGAAGCTTTGGTTTTTCCATAATGATTTCTAGGGCGGGTGGAATCTGCTAAGCTGCACTTCCCAACATGGCAAATCTTGGTGGCAATGAAATGGTTCATGGTGATACTTCACAGATATTAATTGAATTCAAATGTTCTAGATTAAAGTTATATATGGTTGAAAAGAAAAATTGGTATACTATGTACATACGCGTCATAACAACAGACGGAGTTATTCCAGGCGCAGGTGACTCCAGCCTCGGAGAAGACTCTCTTGACGCCGGTCCCGTGTCGCATTCGTCTTCGCCAACTATGCAAAATAATGTACTTTGACTATACCGTAGGTAGATGCATTTAAAGCAATTGGTCAAGTCCCAAATAGGTACTTTCGAACAACGACATGTTAATCAAAAATATTTGTGTTTTCTCTGTAATGTTTGCAACATCTAATAACTGTACATTATTTCTAGTAATACTTATTTAAACGTAATATTCGACAAGTTAAACAATAGGCAAGCATAAAGTGTTTCTTATAGTTTTATCCATAGACTTTTGGTACATGGCAATTTTGAAGAACGTAACTTGTGGATAAGTTATTGTTAAGAAAAGGGTCAACGTTACCTATACTCATTATTATGATAAATAACTTAGCGATTTGCAATTTAAAAATAAAATGAGTTTTTTTAATGATGAGATAAAATAGATGAAAGTGTTGCGAACATTAAAAAAAATTATGAAGATTAAAAAGTACACGTAACACATCATCATCTAAACATCATATCAATCATCATCTAAACATCATTTATGCCCAGTGTATTGCAATAAGTTCACGCCCTATTCCATGGTAGGACGTAAACGTAACTAGAGAAACTTGGGAGTATACTAAACACCTCTGCTTACCTCTTCGAAGATTACAGGCGTTCTGTTACGTTGTTAAACGACGAAAATAGTATGGAAACTAATTCCTGTTATATTTCACACATGATTTTAATCATATTTGAATCGTCATAGCTACCAGATAGTATAACTATTTAAAAGCACGGTGGTTGCGTGTTCAGAACATAAACAATATTTGCTGTTTCAATTCAGTGTAATATTTTCAAGTCATCACTAACAGATGGGTATAAAGACGCTTCAATTGCATATAAAAATAATAAAGCAATAAGAAAACTGAATAAGTGAAATTAATTGTTTCATATCCATCGAGCGAGACTGTAATATCTTTATTTGGCCATCATTCATACACCGCGTGTTGCGGTGCGTTGCGCATAATTCACGTTGAAATGTATTAAATTGCAGTTAGCTCTCAAGAAAATGCATCCCGCTACTTCAAAGGACGAACGAGATTAAAAATTATTTTTGTCGTCGCTGTTGTTGGTGTTGTACTCTTTGTTTCGATATAAAAAGTCAATATAGAAACTGTTGTAAACTTTATTATTCTATGCTATCTGTGGTGTCTATGCTAGCTGTGGTGTCTACTGTCTATGTGTTATGAGTGTATCAATAAAAGGAAGGCAACTGATTAACTTGCGTTTTAATTTAACAAAACAAAATCAAGGTGCATCGGAGCGATACAACAGAAACGATATAATGCAATTATGGTCATGGTGGAAATAATTTGTGTTTGTTAAGTACCTGCTTGTCTGGGTATCCAATAAAAACTTAAAATATTAAAGAACATATTTTTGGGTAGCGTCTTTTTACACCAAAATACGAGTGGGTACACTAAAAATGATTAACATAATATGTACAATAATGGAAGATACACAAGAAAATTCCGAATTAGTAATAATAAAATTCCGAATTACCAATACTAAACAAAGTTATCAATAGACGAAGAATTTCTTTGAAAAGTTAGTGAAAGATAAGAGAGACTGTACGACTCTGAAAGAGGATTAAAACTTACAATTAGTCTACTGCTGACTTTCACTAATAGTAATATCAATATAACATCTATGAACAATATGGCGCGGGAGTTCTATTCGAAGGAGAAACGTAAGAAAAACCAAAGATTTATCAAAAAAGGAAAATGAAAAAGTGTGAGAAGGGAACGGTTATATTAGAGTGTTTGAGAGCAACAGTTTAACAGAATGAGAGATAAATGTAACATTCCCTGTAAGGTAAGAATGACAACTACTGAATTTAAATTTTCTCTACTTTACTATGGACAGTTACAAAATCAAGATACGTTAACATTTAGAATATCCTTCATCAATGTTTTCTTGATCATCCATTAATTATTTACCTTTATCATCGGAAGCTGGTTTGGAGAACAGCAGGTCATCGTCAGCCGCGTCGACACCGAGCCAGTTCTCGGCGTTGTGGATAGCTATTAAGTCGCGGACCAATTGTTCATCGGTTTTGCCGCCAGTATCGCCGCCTTTACCACGGAGCGGTCCGAAAACTGGGTGGTTGTATAAAGGATCGTTCACCACTGGGTAACCTGTTTTGAACAATATTATTCTATTGAAAAGTTAATCACAACAGGAGGTATTTTAAAATATTATTATTATTGCACCAACACGTTAGGTCCCTTATGGTATAAGTAGAGAACACCGAGTGCCGAATATCTCTATCTATTTAAAAATATTGTTATGCTTAATCCATAATGAAATTTATTATGGTACCTATTGATTTAAATAACACACCAACTGAAGTGTAGTCAATGTGATTTAAAAAAAAAACCTTTAAATATCCATTCGAAATACTCCTCGACCAACAAAGAAATATACATTAGAGGTATTTTTTTTTTCAACTCACCTAAATACTGTAAATGAACTCTAATCTGATGCATCCTGCCAGTCCTCGGCTTGCAGAGAACGACGCTCGTGTTGCTCTTCTCGTTGTAACCCAGCCGCTTGAACATCGTCGAGCAGTCCTTGCCTTTCGGCGACACCTTGCAAACTCCTATCTTGTAGCTCACCACCTCTATTGGCTCCTGACATTCTATCTCCTCGCTGTTTACGAGACACCAGGGCAATATTCGTGTCATTAAAATGAAATTCCATAGTATTAGGTAGTATTTTATTTATTTTATTTTTTTCCCCGACTCTTTTATCGTTCCACTTCTGAACACGGATCTCCTTTTAGAATTAGAGGGTTAAGGCCACAGTATGTCATTCTGGCCAAGTGCGGGTTGGCAGACTTCACACACCATAGAAAATATTTTAGAAAACCTGCACAATCAGTATTTTATTTATGCAGTGTAAATAAATTAAGTTCTGGTGTTTATCAGCAATAACAAGCTTTAAGTGAATTAGTAAAAGTTAGGACTGACTGAATGATTCTTTGTGAATGAAATAGATCCGAAACAGTTACTAAAATACCGAGTACAAATCGACGTTCCGATTGTATTCACAATTAAGGTTGATAAAATTTCAACATTAATACTAATTTGTACACTTACTCAGGGAAAGTGCCGTCAACCCTGCATACATATTCCTTCTGTACTTGACGATTCCTGATCTGGTGTTCCATCTGTCTAGCTTTCTTTGGACTCCTTCCGAATAGTAGAAGCCCTAATATTAAAAACGAATCTTTCGTTATCTCTACAATCAAATCTTCAAATTACTTTTTGCGTACTTATATGGTATACATAAGATCCACTAGTATGTTTAATTTGTTTATATATCAAAATTATTATGTTTTATGCGTAAAATAGACGTCAATTTCTACATAGTAACATGGTATAGGATATACACAATGATAATATTAGAATAAATAACCTTACTTAAAGTAACAATTTCATTTTCGAATGTAAATTTTTAGCAACTGTTACTGTTTTTCTAACGGCAACACGTTTATGTTCAAATCACCTGAGGTTAGCCTGTCCAGCCGGTGGATGGTCCGCAGGTTCTTCAGATTGTATTCCTTAGCGAGAATAAACACGACAGTATTGTGTCTGTAGCGGCCGCACGGGTGCACCTGTTGGATCGATACTTCCTTTACACAGTTTATTCCCATCACACCGTCTAGCATCTATGCATTTACGTCTATATAATTTAAATTTAATGTTATTACTGTAGATTGAAAATTTACATAGTCAACAGTTGCATCAATTTCGTTAGAGACATTTTTTAATACACTATGTATACATGTTTAAAATTATACATTTATTTGAAAATTATACTCATAAAAAATTGTATAACGACAATAAAAGAAAAAATGTGTTTATATAACTGCATTTTATAGAAGCGTTTTTTATAAGCAAAGCAAGCGGAGATGGTAATTACATGAGACGAAATTAAAGCTGCACACTATGAATTTCACAACTAGAAAATTTGATGAAAATTTTATTTAATGTATTTATCTGTTTAATGATTTTCGTGTAGGGTTTAATAATATTTACTGGATCATTGCGTTAGATATCACGATAACTATCAGTTGTGGTCATGCATATGTTTTATATATGGATTGGATTATATTTGGTTGTGGGGATACATCGAAGTCGTATATTCGTTTATGTGATGATTCGATTCTCTCTTCAATGTTATATCTAAAAGTATAATATGTATTGCAATACCTATTGCTTCCTTGGTTATTGTCTTTATTGTATGTGATAATTATTGTATTAAAACTGATTATAAATAAACAAGATAGTAATTTACATGCTTGGAATATTGAAGAGAGAATTGTTCAGTGAAGTATTAGGACCGCATACAGCAGTGTAAGGATAAGGACAAAGTTCCATGTTTCGGTCCTTAAAGTTTACAATCCACTTCCAAGTGGAATTTGCAAGGGGGCATTCTCAGATCTGTTCACAGTGTTCTCAGTCGCAAACTTTTGTGCAGATCACAATCTTGCGTCAGACCCTGTTACCAAACTTAGCGGGCTGAGCTCCTCTTGGGAAATTTTTACATGTCGAATAAAGGGCGTTATCTTCGGATTTTGTTATGCATTCGAAGTGGCTGTGGCAAGTTTAGTAAATTGGATTTTTCCGTAACATCTGTATGTACGCTACAAACATGCGCATATTTATGATTGTTTGATAATATCCACAATTGTAAATTTGCAATGTCCGATTGGTGTACAGAATTATTCAATTTAGAATCCAGTCATAAAAATAATCTGGTATTTTGTATTTTATCTGCCCTTTCAGTTTCTATGGGTCGACTGATTTGAGAAGGATAATTTTAAATCAGGGGAATATAATATATTCAATATTTTTTGGCAAATATAAAACTTTGGAACCAATCTCAACAAATGTCCATATATACAAATATATATATATGTATCTTTTATAAAATCTTGATTAAGTCTATCATGGCCATAATAATAGTGTTATGGCAAAATATGCAGTAATGGTCCGCCAACTAAGGACGTTATAAAACTCTATCAAGTAAGGTACGGAATAAGTTAGAAAGAAAGGAACTACGAAGGCTTAAATTTAACCAAAAGTAATTTATTCGTACAATGCCTACATTTGCGTACATTTCGTGCCTGACGCACGATCAACTACTTGAGTAACGTACCAATGTGCACAGGCGTCTCACGCCTGACGCACCAACAACTTTACCATGCCATTAGCCACTGTACAAGTCGGTTTGCAACTATAGGAGGCTCCGCTAAGTAGGGCAGCAGGGTGGGGCGCGACTCACCGGCAACGAGCAAGGCTTGTCTAGCACGAGAAGCTCCTCGTCCGCGTGCACGATGCGCAGCTCACTGGCGAGCACTGGCGTCTCGTGCCTGACGCACCCACAACATTGCGTTACCCGTTTTATATCATGCTCATGTTCATTGTCTTTTTGATGTGATGATCGCTAAGTTTGTTCTACGATGCTTCAACGAATCGCTTGTTGTTGGCGTGTGAATGTTCTTCGTACGTAATTGTGGTTTAGCATAAGCATATGTTTACTTTTTCATGTTTTCCGAATTACGATAATATACATTATGGATACATTTAGTTATCTGCTTGAAGTTTAAACATTAAATTATAAGTAACTACCAACTTATATTTTGATCTAATATTCATTTTTAAATTTCTCTTATAATTTTAATTTGTATGTAATTTGTAATTTTAAATTGTAAAATAAATACACTGTTAATGCCCCGCACAAAGATAAACAATACTGAGATGTTTTTAGAAATAATATAAATACATTTAATGTAATAACGTGACCAATACTGATTATTAGAAAGGAATGTGATGAATAAACTAAATGAATACGGTGAGTATATGAAATAGAGGATATAAGAAAATTATAAGGACTATTTTAGTATACAAAGAGATATAAATACTATTTACAATGGCGGAATATTTCGGATTGCATTACATCTGACTAATGGTCTGTTAGGTATACGGCTATGTAATTCTAGTTTTTATATAACTTGTTATTATCTAAAGAAGTGCAAAAACAATTAAACGGGAATGTTCTCCGTAAATAGGTTTCAATGGTTAATATTACTTGTCATAATTTGTAAATTGGGAGCTTATGGGTTTGTACATACATATGTGTCTGGTATATCTCAAAAAGAAATAGGCAGGATTCATGTACCAAATTTCTGATGTTTTTTTTCAGGTGTACCAAAAAATCATTAAGTAACATCATATTGGATAGGTAAAAATAAAAACACGACAGAATCAGAATGAATCAAAGCGGATGTTTTTAATCGCGTATTATATTTTCAAACTGACATCTACATCTGTCCATCAGTAATAACTTTGAATGCGATTTAAGATTGGTATACTCTCCATGCGGTAATGTGAAATTTTTGCTTAAATAATTCATTTTGATTTCTCAAACTGTCCGTCGTCATTTTTATTCGATACACAAAAGTCTCACGGTCACGCACGTCAGATTAGGCCGCCGGGCGTGGTTCTGGATCTTAATAAATTAACGCAATCAAGGTCTTAAGGCGCAGAAGAAACGAAAGAAGAAACTCTTTGTGCGAACTACGCATCTTCGTTATTTATTACATTTACATCAGCTGCAAGGCTGACCGTTTTTATGTTAGGAACGCGTCACATTTTATTATGTCGAAATCAGATTTTTGTTTTGGACCTTTTCAAGATTGTTCTCTGGTAGGCTTATATTTCACAACTGAATAGTCAAATTGGTTTTAGTCATAGTTCCTTTCATCATTGATGACATCATTGATGCTTTGATTGTTTCATTATAGGACATGGATCTCTTCTCAGAAAGAAGGCGCAAGGCCACAATTGACCACACTGGCGTTGTGGTTTCGCAGACTTCACAAGTTTTAGAGATTACATTAGGGTGTACAGAATTTTTTATGACGATTTCTTTCACTGTAGCAACATGCCATACTCATTCTTAGAAACGCACATAGATAAATGAAGTTGCGCAACAGAGTTTGAATCCAGAACCCATGAAGTGAGAAGCAAAATTATAAACCACTGGGCTCTCAATGCTCTTTTCCTATATATATCACAACAATAATAATATTTTAGAAGAACTTCACACAAGGCCATCCGATAACGCACTAGCTAGAGCTTGTTCTATGGCAATGAGACGGCCGACGAAATAAATCCGTTGCGTGTGGAGCAACCTTAAGGGGAGTGCCAAATGAGTGAGCATGTCCAATTAAGGTGATGGATGCAATATCACTGGGAGGTCTGCGCGTACGAACCGTGATATATCGTTACTGTTTATTGTACAAAAAACCTTTCAATAGCCTTTATTTAACCTTCCGATCAAATGGTTCCCTGAACCGACGCTACTCGTATTAATAAGATATCAAGCGATATAAATCCACCGCAAACAATAAAAATGTTCGTTTTTAACGTAGATACTAATCAGGGAAAATGTAATTTTGTTTATCAATGTCACCTTAAAGTTTCGTTTGTTAGTTATGTAATTCAGCACTGCGTGCAGAATGCAGTAGTTGAGAATTCTATCTATCTGGGTTTTGGGGTTGAAATACTGACACACACAACGTAGGTTTTGCGTGTTTTAAAAATTAAATTTGTAAGGGTGATGGGAAGAAGGGAAGAAGGGTGAAGGGTGAACGTATGTAGTTTTGTAATCCGCAATTGTCCAGCGTGATTAGATATTATTAAGACCTATCAATCGGTGAGTAAAGCTGTGGTGGTGAACAGTTGAATAATAAAAGTGTTGATCATGATGATGATGATAATGGTAGTGATGATGATGATGATGATGTTAATGATAATAATGATGATGATAATCATGATGATAATGATGATGATAATAATGATGACGTTGATAATGATGATAATAATGATGATGTTGATAATGGTGATAATAATGATGATCATGATTATATTGATGATGATGAAATACGTTCTACAATGATTGTATATTTAGGTATGCAATCGTCATTGGCGTAAAACATTCATGTCGTTCCGAATTAAATTCCAATTCTAAAAATTGTGAGTTACCCTGCCTTGAAATAATCTGTCGGATATTGCAGAAATATTCTCTATAAACAACGCCAATTGCCGGGAACTTAATAGTACATCCTCAGGCGAGCTTCAGAAATTTACGTTTTGCCTTATCATTAACGTATCATCACGCCTATAATCCACGAAGACGTAGGCAGAGCATTGTAGTACAATAGGTGGTGAGTCTATTACCATACGCCAGGCACAAATTCGGACTTCGAGCCACTATTTCTACTAGATAATCTAATTTCTATTAGAAAATCTTAAGTAGAAAAATAATATAGTAAATTACATTTGTCGGAGACTTAGAAAGAGATTGACGTTCAGAGTATGCTTTCAAAGGCCGACGATAGAATTTTATCAAATATTATCAAATGACAAAATTACAACGACCGTTTATCAAAATACTCGTAAGATCGTACTTAGCTTTGCTTGAAATAACATTTTTATATCTCTTCATACTTAATGTATATTTAAGTTACAATGAACGCCGAACAATATTTCACGTAAATATGAAGCGAAGCGTAGCAGGATTCTGTTATTCAATCCCGTTCGAGATATTGAAGGAATTTCTCAAGAAATTCCCTATCACGCGAGAGCTCCGACTACATGAAATATATCCGCAATAAATTCCCAACTGAATAACATTTACTAGTGAAACTAACAAATGGCAAAAGCGTTCAAATCCATTCGAATAATAAAACAAAATATGCAAACAGTGCTTTAACATTAAACATTTAGAGCAGTGAATAAATATTCGAATTTAAAAACGGGAACATCATAGACTTATTTTTGTTTTCATTTTTGACATTATATGTAAATTCCTCATAGCATCAATGTACCCTAATGATAGTAAAATGTTATTAAAGAAAGCCGATCACGTGAGAGCAATAAAATCGCGGATTATGGAAACAGTAAATTATTTATTACAATTACAATTAGTAATTGACTGCCCTGTCGGTCGACTGCCAAGTCGCGCTTGCAACCAACACGATTGGCATCGAGAGGTCCTGAGTTCAAATCCCGGGTCAGGTACTATTAGATTAGTCTGGATTTGTGCCCGGTATATGGTAATAGGCTCACCACCTACTCCATAATGGAACCTAAACGTAACTGGTGA
>DVPF01000218.1:0-10627 GCA_018239045.1 Yanguna cosyra | reverse complement strand
AGTTAAATCGAATCGACATGTTTCCTACATGCATTTGCCCGCGAATTTGCTCTCGCAGAAGTCGATATTACAATACATTCCATTAGATCATATAATGCATTTGTTAACTGAAAGCATAAATCTAATATTTCAGGTGTGTAACTTTTGATCCGACGAATTTCCATACAAACATTCAAACGTTATTTTACTCCTTAGGGAAATAATTTCCGAATACCAATTAATGGAGGTAAATGTGTCAGAGATTGCAAAACTGTTGAATGTATCGGGTGGATGAGTTAACAACCATATAAAATGTATTAGTTTCATTAAGAATTTGGATATTTGAGTATTGCGAGAATTGAAGAAAAACTTACAAAAACAGTCAATATTTTTGATACGCATTTAAAATAAGGCAATTGAAATTCTTTCGAAACAAATTATCATTGGTGTAGTGTAATGAACCGTGTATAAAAAAGCATGTTGATAAAGATCATAGTCCAAGCGTGATGAATAGCGCTAAACTATATCGAAAGCTGAATTGCATCAGACAAAGATCACGTCTTAAATTTTGTGGGATTACAAGAAAGTATCTGACCAGTCAAAGTTGGAGGAAGCTATAAGCATGAAAAGGACCAAATTGGCATATTGCAAAGAAATTGTGGGCGACATGACAAGCAAGACTTCATTAGATTTATTTTTAACAATCACTACGAAATTATTAGAGCCTGATTGGAATATGATTTCACATTTCTCATATTGCTAAGTCCTTGGAGATTTGTATTCTCTTATTTTATAATAGTTTAAATATCATAAATTTCAGTAATTAAGATTACCTCAAACAATATTTTATCAAGTTGAATTTTTGAATGTCTATGCTAAGGTGACAGTCGATAATGAGGAAGTGCTGGGACGGCGGAATGATGAAATTACCGCAGGGCGGGAAAGGATATTCGAATAGATTGAAATAACACGCTTGACTGATAATTTTTTTTGTAGGAACAGTTTAAATAAATTTAGATAAAAAAAAATTACTTTTCTGCCTATTTATCAGATCTTTTTTCTATTTTGTACAAGTATTAAGCAACAAAATTATATTATTCTCTCCCGCCACTTTTCTTTATCGTTCCACTGCTGGTCACAGGTTTCTCAGAATAAGAGGGTTATGGCCATAGTCTGCCATGCTGGGCCAGTGCGTGTTGGCAAACTACACATGCCTTAGAAAACATTTTTTTATAATCTCTAGGTGTGCAGGTTTCCTCGCGATGTTTACCTTCACAGTTATAGCAATTGATATTTAACCTTAAACCAGGGGCGTAGGTATTAGAGGGCTAGACGGGGCAGTCCCCCGGGGCCCATAAACTCAGGGGGCCCTCGGACTCGGACTTACAAACTATAAATTGAGATAGTGAAAATTTCCGCGGGGGAAATTTTCCGAATATAAATAAAGCAGCTACAGCCCTAGCACTCCGCGAAGTGGTGGTACCTATGTAATTATAGTAGACTGATTTTAAAAAATATATTATAAGCTCTCTTACAATAAGTCATTATTACTCTATTAACGTGCCTCCGCTGTCTGTCACAGGACTATATTTTTTAAACGGTAACAGGTAGATATTTTCATAAAAAAGTATAAATTTGTTCATTAAAATAAGTTGTATTTGGTTTGTATTTTATTATGTAGGCGACTGATGTATAAACGACCAAACGATTTTAAATTGTTTAGTTGAGCCCTAGTTTACTTTTTGCTCCAGGGCCTTTGGTTACCTAGATACTAATTACGCTACTGCCTTAAACGCACGTTTATAAAGAGGTACATACCAGGATTGAACCCAGGCTCCCGGAGTGACGATCTGAATTTGAAACCACTAGGCTACCACATTTTTGTTAGGGCTTTGTTAAAAAAAGCTATGACAAAATCATCAATCATATACCAATCATCAATCCTTTTATAGTTATCTTTACTAAAACGAGCTCAGAAAACATTTGTTAAAAAATACTGCATAATTTTTATGCAGCAGCAAGGTATTTTTAGATTGTGAGCTATAACTAACGTTATTATCATAACGATCACAATAATAAGTACATCTAAGTTTATCGTTCTCTGTGTCCTGCTTCAAGTTGCTAGTATCTTACTTTACCCGATTCATATAACCTGGAATTGGTTAAGACAATAGGGACTCTGCACTTCCTAGGCAGGCTTGCTACATCCTAGGCTGCATTTCACTTTCCATCAGCTGGGATAGAAGTCAAACGCGAGTCTATTGCTAAATTTAAAATAAAATCAGTCATCTCTCATTACTGAGAAACTCCTCCATATCATTTTGATTTCTTATTAAATTCCTTCTGATTGTTAAATTCAATTATAGGAACGTACATTAAATGATAAAAACAAACTCTACGGAGTATATATACGTAACATCAACAAGTATATCTATTCGTAGCTATTACACATTTGACGGATCATTCTTCGAAAGGTCACTTCAATTTAACATTCGACTTCATCTCAAAACTTGATCAATTACAAACCGCTGAGCTCAATCTGTGGAAGCGGCCCTGTTAAACTTCGACAAGTAATGCATAAAAGACTTCTCTGGTAATCAACTGTCAATGAATATCTATGATCACCTATTAGACTTGGCCCTTCTTCCAGTTGTGTATGTATTGTTTGATTACCAAAATTAAACTTTTCTCGCTATAAGCGAGCGCGGTAAGACTTAACCAAGCTAGGAAATATGACCATAAAATCTTATATGGCAAGTCGGGCGTTTTCCAGTTACGGATTCCTTTATATCATAGATCTTGAGGATAATTGCGATACGTGATCCCTACAGCTCGATTATAATTTATGAACTACGTAATGCATGGTAACAGTAAGATTCCCTTTTCCTGTACTCTAATGATATTCTTTTCGTTGTGTACTCTTTGCCAGAGTTTTTAATAAACTTATGATGATAGAAAACTCAAAAAACTTAAACCAATAATAATTTAAATTTACAATTATGTCTTAGTAATGATGTGTAACAAAGCTATATCTCATTAAATAAACATAACTCTTTAAAGTAATGTCTGACAAGAAACAAATTTGTTACAACACAAGTAGTTATCGCGAAGAAATAAAAAATAAACTAAATTCGCAAACATATGTGAACTTTCATACCCATCTAAACTTTTATATGCCAAAAATAAAAAAAGGTTGTAAAATCTAAATCGGATTTTAGCTATAATCGGTAAAGCCGAGAAAGGCCAAGTTCGAGGTTAAAATATACGGCAACCGACGGTTAGTTCATATATGGTAGGACGAGTTTCGCCATTTATTTGTTGTCTCGATACCACGATATCGTCTGTGTACGGTGACATTTCAGTCGACAGGACAGAGTAGCTATCCTCGTTACTGGCATTCCTAAGAATGAAAATATGCAGAAGACGTTCAGGTATTAAAACCGACATACTTGCATGAACTATTAAAAGACACATTGACGTTCGGAATGTTAAATGCTAATATATTATAGATATATTATAGACTGTAAGCAACCGAAGAATTTAATAAACTTTTTTAAGTCTCAGAGGCGAACACGGGTTTCTCACGGTTGTTCTAGAACCTGCGTCTATATGAATTGGGGAGGATATAGTTCAGTGATCATCATCTATAGTGAGAAATATTTAAACCGTACTCAAAGATTTCATCAAGGTAAACGGCATTTAATATTATTCAAATACTTATGACGAAATTGCTACGAGAATTAAATTTTCACGTATTTCAATTTTTTTAATAGTTATTGCCTCATGTTATGTAGGTAGGTATATGATTTTAGATGCCATCCAAGGTATGGTAAAAAATAGTGAACTTTAACCATTAACCGTCACCTACATGGGAACTAAACACATCCGGAGTTACATAAGATTACATTTCGTTTTTGAAATGCAACCGCGTCATGGATGCAAGCGTATCAGAATAGGAATAACTGTATAAAAAACTATGGCTACTAATGTATTAGCCTAATAATAATGTAACTCAAATTACACTGGAATTAACATTTGTAAGCAAATAAATGTTGAAACTTTTAAAGCAATCTTAAATCAAGGAACGAGAGTTTTATTACCTCGATAAGTAAATATAAAATTTTCACTCGAGAAATTTTTATTTATGCATCATAACTTAGGTGTATCGCACACGAACGAGATAACAAAATAAAACTGAAACACGTATGCAGACGTGCAATGCAGACTGGAAAAATGCTGACGATTCGTATATACTCGTAGTTGAACGTAATAAAACGTCGAATTCACTGTGGGACGAAATAGCTGCGAGGACCTAACGATAAATAAATACCACCGCACCTACCCACGCGTGGTTTATTAGCTCCGTCGTATTTAATAGACAAGATGAAATAACAGATGAGGTCTCCCATAATATCTTACTACATATACATATAATAATTGTTATGAATAAATTTAGTTCAACAGGCAGCGACACTTGTTTGTAAGTTTTCCTTAACACACAATACGCATCCTTGGAATTCCTTGCTGTTGTTACACGCACAAAGAAATAATAAAAACAATGATAATTAAATGCCAAACACATTAAAACAACAAGGGTCGCTTGAATCGCGAATGGCAAGGAGCCAGAAAGAACTCTAAACTCGTAAACACTCAAATACTTTAAGAACAATGTACATAAAAAGGAAAATCGCAAAGCTATTGCCCACTTCATCATACTGTTGCATTGTTAGACAACTCGAAAGCTGCAATAATTACGCACCCATAATTCATATTTTAAACGTTCTTACAACAAGGCTTGTTTATATTAACCTAAATTGCGTATCTACAAATTTATAACGAGTTACTAAAATTCGAATGACAACAAGGTGTACGGGTAGGTGTCGATTAGATCATCAATAGTTTATCAAGTTTAGTAGAAAATACATTGAATCAGAATGATTTTGTCATAAATGCTTGGTAGATCTTCGCACGTGTTGTTCATTTGGATGATAACATAGAAAATACAATAGAAAATCACATTACATAAAAGTCAGCGAACTTCAATTAACGAATCCAGAAGCCGGCGCACGGAGCAATTTAAATCTAAGTGAGTCCCAGTAATAGTGTACAATCACGAAATTGTACCGAGAACGTTGAAACTGAATTTGTTGTACGTGTAAAAATACCACAAAAATATTGAGGACGACTCCGGAACACTTGTGCAAAGATACCGCTCGTACCACACTTTTCGCGAACGCGACGATGCGCATACATTTGCGGTATTTTCGCAATTATGACCGAACACGCTCTCGCTAAACAATCGTCCGATCGGATACGCCGGCGCCGGCGCACTGGCAGCCGAGGCGTGCGCATACGCCCTGCAGGACGACGACGGAGTCGAACGGACGGCTTTAATTTGAACTTGGAACTTCGCAACGCGGGATGCAATTTTGGACGTCTTTTTGCTGAGCTGCGGACCATGCGACGTGATCTTTATTAATTGTTTGGAATACCGTGCGAGGTGGTCGACCTTTTCGTGTTCTTCGTTTGATAATGTTACATAAGTTATGCAAGAATATGCAATGCAAACACATCTGTGAGATTGCAACCGTCGTGGGATATAGGGTTGTGGATAATATAAGCTATAACTAAGCATTTTTCTTAAATATTATATAACTAATATGTTACTTTTAATAAAATAATGAAGTCAAAAATTTAATGAGAGGTTCTGACGATTAGTGTGTCTCTGGCTTTTAAAGAAATATACAGACATACAAGTTTTATTTTTGCATAGTGTCGGCTAAGCCCTTTGATGCAGCGACGAGGGACGCTCTTTGGCGGCCGTTTTTTGCTATAAAAAGTCCTTTTACAAACCTTAAAAGGAAAGCGATCTCCGAAAATGTTATACAACTTTCCTTTTCAAAGGGATAGGGACGCAATATGTGTAATAAAGTTATCTGGACATAACCTTTTATAGAAGCTGTGAGTCGTATTGCAAAAAAGGTCAGTCGGAACGAGCTGGTCATTACATGGAATAGGTCGCTAACGTCCGGATGAAAGTAAAATTTATTTATAGCGACCATCGTTACGATTTGTTTTATAACCCTTTTGGAAATTTATCCTCCATGTTAGTCTTTATCTTTAGAGACTTTACAGTACCATTATATAGGTACATTCCGAGTATTAAAATTTGTTGGATGTTTATTAAGACTTTTTAATTAAAGATGCAAAACTGGTTCTAAGCAACGAAATTTTAATTTCAATCTGTATCCTATATTAGTACTTACTTATTCGTACTACCCTGCTTTGACTGTACTACACTCCTCTGACTACCTCTTCGGGGATTACAGATGTACATTATGTCACGCTATGTCCCTGACGGGGTAGCCAGTAAACAAATAATATTATTTTAATTAACTCAACAAAACATTATTTAATTAATCAAACATAAAATAAATTACGACATAACATAGCATTATGCCTTTATTACCTCGAAGGGGGAAGCAGAGAAGTGTGGTACAATCCCACGTTTCACCAGTTAAGTTAACATTGTTTATAAACACAGGTATGAGCACAACGCAACATTTATGGTATCCTTTAAATACATTTTTTACTTTCACCATCATACCAAAACTGTGCATAATAAAAAACCGAGAAAGTTGTAACCTGACAGGACGAGCAGTTACAAATTAATTTATACCTTTAACGACCGCCTTAATTAATTGAGGGCATCGCGAAATAATAATTCTCGGTTCTTGATTTGGTCGTGTTAAGCCGATCAACTTATTGCTTGTATCTTTGGATTACGGTAATATTACATTTGCAATATTTTCGTAATATTCTGTTACGAAATACCGTTGTCATAATTAAATTTAAAACTTTAAACCTTTTAAAAGTATGATTAAATTCTGAAGCTTTTAATTCCCCTGTTATTATGTTATATTAAACATTACGTTGGTTTTTAGGACTATCTAAACTTTTACTGTATCAAAAATAATTTTGGTATTTCTCATCATTAACTGAACATTTCTTTTCAAGGAGTCGTGAGGTTTCTAAATAAAACACATTTGTCACTCAGTGCTCTCTGTTTAACCAGTAAGCGAGTAGGCGTGACAACATGATAATAGGGACTAAAATATTGAATACTTCAAGACAACACTTAAACTGTACAGCTTTTAAATACTAATAGATTTAGTGGCGTATTGTAGCGCTCGCAATGGATACGCGCGTCCCAACCAATTACGTCGTTTTGGCGATTTCGCGCTCCTCCCGATGCTAAATTAATTAAGAACGCCACAGAGCACTCAACACACAGACAAGCTGGCCAGAAACAGAATGAAATTATTGAATTATAAAGAAATACGAATTATTAGGTCGGGGAGAAAGTCTTTTCGCATTTTATATGAAAATTCAAAACATTTTTTAATAAAGTTTATTCAAATTTAACTAAAGTATATAAATACCATTTTGTTCGATAACTTTTTGCCTTCTTGTGGCCAAAGATGTGTGATTTCTAGCGTTATCATGATGAAAAGTCACACCTCTTCTATTGACTAATTCCATACGCAATCTGTCAACTTCTTGCTTTAGTCTCATCAGTTGTTCGCAGTAGAGTTCAGAACCGATGATCCTGGCTGGCGGTAACAACTCATAATGAATGATGCCCTTCCAATCCCACCATACACACAGCATCACCTTGTTGCGAGTCAACCCGAATTTCGCCACGGTCTGTGAAGCCTGACCGGCCTTTGACCACGACCTTTTTCGCACGTTCTTGTCGTACGTGATCCACTTTTCATCACCAGTTATTATCTTCTTCAAAAATGGTTCGGTTTCATTACGTTGTAATAAAGAATCGCAAATGAGGACACGGTTCATGAGGTTACTTTCAGTGAGTTCGTGTGGGACCCAAATATCGAGCTTTTTTGTGTACCCAGCTTTACCTAAATGCGTCAAAACTGTTTTGAGATCAATTTCCAGTTCTTTAGCTACATCGTAACTACTGATATGCTGATCTTGCTCCATTTTTTCAAAAATGGCATCCATTTTATCCATGACAGGGCGACCAGAGCGACGTGCATCTTTGACATTAAAATTTCCGGATTGAAAACGCTTAAACCAATTTTGTGCTACTCTCACAGACACTGCACTAGGTCCATAAACATCACAAATTTTTTTAGCGGCCTGCGTTGCATTTTTGCCTTTTTTGTAATAAAATTTTAAAATGTAGCGAATTTCTTCATTACACTCACTCATCTTGGCAGTAAGCAAAACAAATGAAAATCACACATTTACCGAATTAGAATTTGTAATTATCTTCTCTAAAATTTAAACTTTTTAAAGATACCAAGACCAGCCAGATGCAAATGGTATAGTCAAAGAGATTTTATTACAAATGCATACACACTAAAATGCGGAAATACTTTCTCCCCGACCTATTAGAAATCAGTGGGGCAGGTGAGGAAATATTATGTCTTTATAATAGAAAACTACCTACGTATACCAAGTGTAGGTGTAATTTAGCCGTGAGAACGACGAGTTCCGTTGTGATTCAATAAGCAAAAATTGGATCCCGCATTGCCAGCTCAATAACATCTGATTAGTGTACACTGGAGCTACCGACACTATGATATGCGCCGTTGCAAATAACATAACGCCGGTACCGATTGCAGGTGCGGCAATCTCCAGGTATACCCGGCTATGTGTAGAAAACGGAAAAAAGAGTCGATGTGATGATGAAAGCTGAAACTATACTTCCATCTTGTTAACAAAACTAATGCACTATAATGAGGGTAAAAATTTTTTAATTACTCTACCATGAATAATAATATTTTGGGACATCTCCACACGCAGTCGTTGGATCCCTTATTAACTATCAAGAGAGCTTGTATTATGGGAACCAGACGGCTGATAAATTACATATGTACATATAAATATATACTGCCTCGTTGGTTGTGTTGGTTGCAAGTGCGACTGCCGATCGGGAGGTCCCGGGTTCGATACCCAGGTCGAACACTACAAATTGTTTAATTTAGATTTTCTAGTAGTGGTTCGGAGTCTGGATATGTGCCCGATGCATGGCAATAGCCTCACCACCTATTCCATAGTAGGACGTAAACGTAACCGGTGAAATGTGTGAGTGTTCTGCATTCCTCTGCCTACCTCTTCAGGGATTATGGGCGTGAAGTTACGTTTCTTTTCATAAATAAGAATTTTTGTCACTTAAAAATACTCTATCAAACTGTACGCTTTTTCAAGTTGCAGGAGAATAAATCCAGTATTTTTGCAGATTACGTATTTCAAACAGACAGACTGACAGATAAAATTCCTAAGCCGCTCCCTCGTCGGTGTAACGTGGGGTTTTTATGAAACATCAACTATACTCCATCGGGAGAGTCCCAAATTCAACCATTTATCATAGGAGCTATCTGCGTGTAAAAAGCAGCGCGAAATCATATTTCATGAAGCCCACTTAGTTTTTGTGCCGACTGTACAATTACGTGAATATAAAAATTCACAGATAATTTCATATTTGTATCGCGCACTTGGAAGCGGTATGTTGTGCTATCAAAGATTTTTTTCTTCGCTCAATGGACTCGTTCTATATTTGGAACACATCTGCCACCGTGCACACTATAACCCTAACTAACCGGTGACTTCTGTCGTGATATTTTTTTTGTATTCACCGTGGCGCTTACGCTCTTTTATAGATCCTTCTGGGCTATCTGTCTATATAGTTCTGTATGGATGATTTTTATTAGATATAGCTAGCAGTTGTAACATTATAACATTAAAAAATATATGGTATGCCGTAAGATTATGACATTAAAAATATATGGTATGTCGGTTGTATGATAAAATTAAAAATAATCAATTTCGAAGCAGTAAGAAAAACGCCATGTCATTCCAAATATATAACACTTAGGTATACTCCATATCTAATACAATTAAAATTTCAAATGCTATTCAAAACTGGTTTTGTAAAACCTATATTTTTATTATGGAGTCTATGTACATAGCAGTGTCCGACAGAAAAGTGTTTTTTAGTCCAAACCGAAACCGGGCCTTCAGCTTTGGTCTTAGTCTTAGCTTTTAGTCGAAATCGAACTTTGAAAAAATCAAAATTTTGTTACACTTACACATAAGCAACACAATTATTCACAATATTCCTAAAATTATTTCAATATATATTTATTGAGAGGGCGGATATGTGGCGGCGAACAACCGACGATCACGAGTTACACGCCAAGTTTCGGTTTCCGAAACTTAGGTCGAAATAAGATTTCTTGACCGAAACTGGCCGAAACCGAAACCGAACTCTCGGTCGGAGACAAATATGGAGTTGTTGTTACATGCATGCAAACTTTACATTTTATTGCACTATGAACAGCGGGGCCCCATAACATATGTATTTCTCTCATTTAAAAAAGGGCCCCTATGTTGTAAGAGTCCTGATAAAAGTTTTGCTATGAAAATAAAAACGTAACATCACACCTGTAACCCCGAAAAAGTAGGCAGAACAGTGCGGCACACTCCCACATTTCACCTGAATACTGGTATTAGTAATAAAATAATCTCTTTTATCGTACTGACTTATCTCATTATGTTGTAAGAGTCCTGATAAAAGTTTTGCTATGAAAATAAAAACGTAACATCACACCTGTAACCC
>DVPF01000217.1:0-10628 GCA_018239045.1 Yanguna cosyra | reverse complement strand
GATACATCACCTTTTTGGGTGAATTGGTAAATAAAGTATGATCATTGTTCTTTGTCTTAGGTTCAGATACTAATATTTTTCTAATATGTCGCCGTACAGATGAGCTTTGAAATCGCAATTAAAGCTAGTCTACTGAGTATAATGTTCAAGCAACGCTGTGCGATGATTGAACATTATTCTGTATCTGTATCATTGTAGGTACTGTATTTGGAGTGTTTAGATAGTAAGTAATATTTCCTTTTGTTCATTGGTCATATATCGAAAAAAAATTAATATCACTTTGTTTCTCTTTGCATATGTACGTACAACACAAAGATTTCAGACAAATTTAATAAATATATTACAAACAAATTTTGTAAGAAAACTATTAGACATAGAATAAACCTCTAGATATGTAATATACAATGGATACAGGGTATAATGTTCAATCAACGCTGTGCAATGATTGAACATTATACTCAATAAAGTACTGTTGTACAGACAATGTATTGACCACTTTCATATCCCAGGTGTTGACAGGCGACGATGACCACAGACAGACAACCCACCTGAACATCTGTTTGCAAAGCTTTTTAATATGAAAAAATACTCATCGCGCAACGTTTTGTTTGCATTAATTTACATCACAATTTCTGAGATGTACCAAGTTATTGCCTAAGCTACCTATTAATTTACACAAAATAATAAAGCCCGATCAGATTAACTCATTAGTATTTGGCCCTTTTCCTTTGTTAACAACAATAAAGGATGAATGAATTATCAAATATATCTGTATCACCAAGTACATTTTTAAGAATATATTCTTTACACTGATGCGGTGAAATATATTTTTATGAATACGCTCGAGAATTTGTTCATCATTAAGGAATTCCAATGACCCTGCATTGGAATTCCTTAATGATGAATGACCGAAGTTCAGTGTTATGTTGATTTGATGGAGAAATTGTTTCTCAAATCAATCAAAAGAAATAAAAAACGCTGGTCATAAAACAAACTGTGAAAACAAATACACGTATGTTGAACGAAAACTATTAAAAGTCGTCATATAACCCATTGATTGATTGACCCTTATAGTAAAGACAATTATTTTTATAGACGTAAGCTTGTATTTCTGTGTAGGTATGTTGGACATTAATTAAATCTGGAGACAAAGTTATATCGTAAGAACAACTTTGAAACTACTATTAAAAATGGCTAATTTTGATCTTGGAATTATCCAAAACCAAACGCAATATTGATAAATATTCGCGGTAAAGCCTTTAGTAGAACACGCCACTGTAGTAAAATGCATTTAATTGCTATTAAGTTTTGGAGCTAAAATACGATTTTCTGTAAATAGGTTCGCGCCGATCGAGGTTCTTCTTCTGAGCAGAGGCTCACAGGGATGAGCAATTCTCAGAATAAAGAGGAACAGAAGAAGGTCATCATAAGAGGTAAAAATATTGCTGAAATTATTTATAAATACGGAAAAGACAATTGAAGAAAGAGGCGAAACACAGTAACTTTTGGAACCAAAACGTAACACCACGCCAGTAATCTCCAAACAGGTAGACAGAACAGTGTTCTACGTTAGAAACATCCTGTTCCATGTTAAAGAGATTACGTATTTTGCGAGTATGTAACCTGGTCAAATCATATTGTTATGCATTATAGAGACTCGGAAATAACAGAAGTGTAACTATAATATAATAATATGCAAGAACAACATAGGTACTTATGACAGATCATTCAATTGCGTGCCAGTAACAATGGATGTACGTACTGCTATTAGTACAAAGTCCAATTAGATTTCAAATATACCATTTCCTTCACACGCCGATATGCACAACAAAGAGCGCACACGTCTTCAATAATTTGCTATTCAATCTAATGTTGTCATGGACCCAGCACTAAAAAGATAAACCTTATTGCCCCCGAACACACTTTGTATGAGTATTCAACTTAATTTAATATTCGACTATTTCTAGTGAGTAAATATTTACATAACCACAATTTATTTGAGGCATCATCAATGCCACTTAATATTATACAAATTGTTTCTCAGAAACGCTTAAATCGCATATATCGTAGGACATTGATGGATTGCGTAAGGTTTGATAGATATGATTGTATACTACTTTCTGTCAGGGCTTCACTTGTTTCGGGTCAAGCAGTACCAGGGCGTGACCCCTCCGCAGTGTTTGTATACTTGTGCACCTTGCGTTGATCGATACGTGGCCGTACTGCACATATAGGTAGATATGTACGTATTTGTATTGCACTAAACATTTAAATATTTTCGATACAGCACAATACATTGCGTGTATTGTCGTTGCTGATTTAGTTGGTCGAGTTATGTATTGTTTAATAACAGTTTGCCTGATAGCGTAGTATAACATTGTATTAACTATTGCTTAATAAGACTTCACATCTTTCGTAAGTAATTTATTTTACGAGTAAAAAAATAATTAAATGAAACATTTACGATTTATAGTTAACTTCATTCAGACAGACGCGTTGTTAACTCCTCATACAGACCACTATCTCGATGGAATATGCATTTCGCAGTATAGCAAAAACTGTTGGTCCAGGTGTTCGCGCGATGTCATTCTCACGGTGCTCGGCATCGCGTGACGTTTCCCCATCTCCCGTGGGACATCCCATCGATGTGTCCGAACAATTGTTTCAATTTTATCGCATCTCTCCCACCCTCCAATAACGCGACTATAATTACTCATAATGATTTACGTGACAGTTGATGACAATGAATAATAATACTATTATTACTCGTATCATAAACAAAACACAAACTTTTAATATCTTACGATGAATTGTCTAGAATTTTTACAACTGCTTCATAATCCTAAGTGGAACAAAAGCGAAAGATAAATAACTTTTCAAAATACATAGCTACATATTATTTTATTGCCTAACGTACCGCAACCCTATAAGCGTAATCGACGTGGTAAGGATGTACACTCCTACGCATATTCGCTATATGTTTCGTACATTTGTATTGAGTGTTGTGATCATCCAAACCAACTTAGGAAAACAAAGATTATTAATTGACTTGCAATGTAATTGTGAAAGAAAGACATTTCGTGGCTCAAGATGAAGTCGTGGCTCAAGAAGCATACGTTGAATCATACAGCGGGCCAGCTGTTAGAACCCTCAAATTCCTAATTCATCATTAGAATCAACTAGTCATGAGAAAGTGCAATAATTTTCGAACAAAATTATCACATTACCTCCACTATATCTATTGATTTCATAACTTTTGATTCTTTTTCTTAAATTGATATGATAAATGAAAATATTAATGAACATAAAGAAAAGCCTGATCTCATTTTATTTTATTATCAAACGAAAGGACTTGATCAATACTGGACGTCTAAACTTTGAAACAGTGACAAGGTATCAAATGTCTGTAAACTGAAAACCCCACTCATTTGAAGAGACCACCAGAGACGAACCCGTAACAAAGAAAGGTTGCTATTTTGGGTATTATCCATAATAATAGCGAATAGCAAAAGCTATATGCGGAAAATAAGATGTTGGCGGGATAAAAACAGCCTCTATAGTCTGAATTATAATGTACAACTAACTTTTGAAGTATAAAAATTTAGTAGTTTTTTGTAAAACAATGTCTAAATGTCTGTCTAATGTAAAAATAATAATAAAAAGTCACCTGATTTTTTATAATATTATTTTTTGTGTAACATCAATTTTTTTGTAATCTTATGCGTAATTTGTTTTCAGTTATTTATAAAAAAGAAAACTTGCTTAATGTAGACTCAAATACAAGTACCTACGTTTAGCATCTAGTACCTATGTTTAGCTAGTACCTACGTTGACGTATAATTGGAATTTGTGACTATAAAAGTACATATAATTGCGGTTCTATGGTTAAAAGTTTGCCTGTAATATCTACGAGTACATGTTATAGTCTCCCTTTTGATTAGCGTTGACAGTTTCACTGAAATATTGACCGAAATTCAAGAACAATAAGTGCACTTGCGATCAATAGCGAGCCACTTGTGTAAACGAGGGTCAAAAATGTTGCACATTCGTGAATCACACTGGAGCAAATTGAAGAGTTTGCCCTATAAACAGGGAGGCGGAGAGCATTAGAAAAGTATTAAGCTTTCGACACCCTTTGAGTGCTCCCTAACATCTCCCTAATAGTAAATAATGACACTATGAATCGACAGATAATTTGTTAGCGATTATATTATTATTCATTGCAGAAACCTAATTATTATTAACTGTTTTTATTACAATTACAATTCGCACAAAGACAATGTCTCAATATATCGTTGCCCTTACAATATCTAGTAAGATAATGATAACACTTGCGTGAACTCAATTTATTTAACACTAGACGCGACATAATAATTTATACGATAATATTGTTATCGGAGCAGTAGGGTGGTAAAAAGGGCCGCATTACACATTGAGTGCGCGCCACATAATCTCTTTTTCAATTAATAAAACACCTTATCAAAGTGTAACGTAGGATTTACATATAGATTACCGCGCACGTGCGCCGCGTTCCGACTAGATCTATCCAATCCAACAGAGTATACAAATTTAATACCTAAAAATGTAACTTCAGTCCTGTAATCCGCCAAGAGGTGGGCATAGATGTGCAGTACACTCCCACTTTTCACCAAATGGTGAAACGTAAGTACGTTTCCATCCCCAGAATGGAATAGATGGTGAGTCTATTCTATTGCCACACGTCGGGCACAAACCCAGACTCTGAGCCACTACTAGAAATTTTACCTAGAAGTTCTAGATAGAAAGATCCAATAATACCCGATCATGATGTTCACCCATAACCTGTCGATCAGCATTCGCGCTCAGAACCACTCGACCCACGAAGCAGTCAACGTAATACCTGTGTAAATTAAACAGATTGAAATAATTACTATTAGTATTATCATAAATCCTCAAACGATTTTTAGTTTAGACCGAAAATAAAACAATTATTGTCTGACAATAGCAACTGTCATTTGATTTAATTTTATATAGTACGAGATTATAGGGATAATTTTCCCCAAATGAATGTTTTTTTATGTCTATTGTAAAATAAATTTCTAAATACAATGCCAATAAAAATTTTACTCGCCCGTCAAATCTTTGACGCAACCGGAACTCCTACAGTCGAGGTAGATATGGTAACAGAACTCGGCCTCTTCAGAGTTGGAGTACCTTCCACTGATTTAAAGAAAATAGCTGAATCTGTGCAGCTTCGTGACAATAAGCCATCCGAATACCTAGGTATGGGAGTCTCGATGGCAGTTAAGAATATTAACACTATCATCGCTCCTGAACTTATCAAGCAAAATTTGGAGGTTACGATGCAAAAGGAAATCGATCAATTTATGATTGCATTAGATGGCACGGAAAACAAATCCAGGCTCGGAGCAAATTCCATTATGTGCGTATCGCTTGTTATTGCTAAAGCAGGGGCGGCCAAAAAAGGCGTGCCTCTGTATAGACACATATCCGACCTGGCCGGGGTCACAAGCATTATTCTCCCGGTACCACACTTTCCGATCCTTACCGGCGGCATTCTCGCTTCTAATGGGCTACCATTTCAAGAATACATAATTATGCCAACTGGAGCATCATCCTTCGTCGAAGCCATGCGAATTGGTACTGATATATATCGCTATGTTAAAAATTTTATAAAATCCAAGTACGCTGTCGAGAACACTTACGTCAGTGAGTCTGGAGGCTTTGCTATACCTTTACAAAGTAACAGAGATGCTCTGTTATTTTTAACAGATGCGATAAAACAGTGTGGTTACAATGGAAAAGCTGAAATTGCTATTAATGCTTCCGCCACAGACCTGTTTAAAGATGGTGCATATGACTTAGAATTTAAAAATCCTAATTCAAATCCGCAAGAATATATGTCCTCTGATAAATTAGCTGAAATTTATCTTGATAATATGAAAGAGTTTCCAGTGTGTTCCGTGGAAGATGCCTTCGAATTCGATGATTGGGCGGCTTGGTCAACATTGACCGGACGTACCCAAAACCAACTATATGGAAATGATCTAACTCAAACTAATTTAAGGAGAGTAGGATTAGCAGTGGAGAAAAAAGCTGGAAACACAATAGGTTTGCGACTAAACCAAGCCGGTACACTCACCGAAGTGATCGAAGCCTTCAAATTATTAAAATCAAATGGATTCGGTGTCGTAGTGTGTGATAGATGGGGTGACACTGATGATCTGTTCCTGGCTGATCTTGTGGTTGGGCTCTCGGCAGGACAAGTTAAATGCGGGGCGCCCGCGCGCGGTGAGCGCATCGGCAAATACAATCAGATTCTTAGAATTGAAGAAGAATTGGGAGCGCTATCGAAATACGCCGGAAAGAATTATCGTGTTCAGACTTAAATGTTTTAACAGCAAGAACTGCTGTCAAAGTCCTTATGTTAGCTAAATCCCAGAATGTAAAGGACTTGCACTTGTCACTTAATACAATTTTTTTTTACCAAACCTATGTTACTACCCAGTAATTTCCTAACCATTAGGTATAGCTCGTATTCATATTAACAACGCCATGGCATATGTAATTAATTGTCGTATGACACGCAATGCTAAAACCCATAGATCGCGTTATTTGTGGCACAAACGGCCTAATTGCCGGATACGCTTATTATATCTGTTGTGTTATATCATTATTTCACTGAACTGTTATTAACACACTTGCATATCTATCGTGCAATGGATAAGTCCCGCAATAAGTGTATTAAATTTATCACACAGGTACTAACGTGTTTCATAAAACTAAAAAAAACATCTCCTTGGTTATGTCATTAATATAAAATAATTGCACGCTCATTATGATATTAAATATTTTTGAGATTAATGAAGCAACGAAACAATACAAAACATGAAAGAGCACAAATGGTTCATTAGTAATATTTTTTCTTTTGATAGACAGGTCAACCCTATCGTGTGCTATCGCGATGGGCGCGGTGCTAAGGGGTCGTAACTGTGTGCACGTGTTCTACCCCTAAGCAATGCACCCCGAAATAAAAACACTCCGCTATTATAACGTGTTCGCGAGAGTTTAGTTAGCCCTCGCAGGAAATCATTCACGCTCTCTAGGAATAATTGTGGATAAATAAAACTTATAGTAAGCTCTCCCCAGGGTGGGCGTTTATGCGAAAATGATTAAGAGTTTACATGTGATATTTAAGCGGAAACTGTTTGTGGTGTCCACAGAGTCCCTTGTAAGTTTAATTAACCAAAATATTCGTATTTTACACGCTTTCGTTGTTTTTTGAGAAGACTTACAAACGAACCCGATAAGGATGTTGTATACGAGAATAGAATAAAATAGGTATATGTACGGAATATAAATTACTACATAGACGTCCGCTTTGGGCTTAAGGAAATATCCGTGCGAGACTAACAAAGGTATTAGGTATTACATTATTTTCTGTATTAAAATTATTAACATACTTATTCGCACCGGAATAATGCTTATAATCCAATACACGTACCTAAGAGCTGATAAGTTCTTTAGAACGAAGACACTTTTGGGCTGGCTAGATCGAAATTTTTGACACAATAAGAAACGTAACAAGAAAATATGTATATGATTAAATAATAATTTATGAAAATTTGTTACATATACTGACAGTTGTTACTTCTTAAGACAATTTTTGTTACAGGTAGCAATTTTCAATCGCACTCATTGTCATGGTCACGGCGCGGAGAGAGGCCTCTCGGCAGTACTCTGCACGCCAAGATTTGGATCCCGGAAGACCCACGCGTCTTTGCTACCTCCACTAACGTTATTGAGAAGGAAGAGTTGAGATAAATACATCGAAGATAATATAGTAATCATTGCTATCTGTATGTTCAGGAAATGTTAATTTAGTTATATTTTACAAGACTATTACAACCGCCGTATTTTATAAGCGGAGGGACCTGCCTGCTGCTGCTTGCTGCCTGCCTGCTGCTGCTGGACCTGCTTCGTCTTAACTTTACAAACTTGTACACTTATACATATAAGTACTTATTTGCTTGATAAATGCGAAACTATTCGTGATTTATTTCAATCTGTATTAGTAATATTAAAGGTTTAGTGAATTAATAACCCAATCTAGTCAGTTAAGTGATCTCAGGTAATGTAGGCACTCATGTTACATTGCAATAAAAATGATTTAAATAAATACCTCATTTTATTATCGTAACCCTATCGCATTCTACGTAATTATCCACGATAAATAAGGAATTAATTTGAACATTACATCCTGATATCTACTCTTCAGTTGTAAAGCGCTCGAATTGATCAGATGGTGAAGTTCCCAGAGGGAGAACGCATTCAGATGGGGCCCTGTTCTACATTCCCATACATCTGAAGCAATTATCTATGCTTCTAATATTTACATTGAGTAGATTGATGTACAGAGATACTGCCAAAACAATTTTGTATTACACAATTATTCACATAAAATATTTGTTGTAAACATAAGTACCTAACAATAAATGTAAATGAGCGGTGTAATGATGTCAAGTCATAATGTTCGTACATTAAACACATCTCATAATACACTGTCTGTCTACATATTGGCCAAAAACATCATTGAGAAACTATTAAACGAAATTATTACATTATTTCCTAATTCACGGCATCCTCCAATGTTGCGTGTATGAAAAGATTGATCAATGTGGAAGAAGCAAGCCAGGTTTGTAAGGATAGAGATATTTGGCACTCCATGTTCTCTGCCTACCGCACAAGGGACCTGGCATAAGATATAGTATTAGGTATTCTTATTAGGTATGTATTAAAAGAAGATTTCATTTACCTTGATAAAATTTGGTAAAGCATAGTAGGTATCTACTTATTATTGAGAAAAATGTCAACCTTCACATCACGCAAGCTCGCCTTACCAACGTACTCCTGTTAAGTAGTTTCAAGAATACGAACGTTTTTATTTATTCTTATGTGTGGGACAACTGTAATTTGCAATTATATTATTCAAAGTAACAGTAATTTCTTATACTTTGAAACTTCACTTAAAAACTTACTAAATAGATACTATATTCATTATATCTTCATCCTCGGCTTTATCACCGAGACATTAATATCAACAGATGATTAATAAAGATAAGTATTTTAAATAAATCAAACTAAACATAAGCGCAAATGGTTCCCTAATTAACCACAATAACACAAATGAAATTGCGTAGAAGTTTTAAAACATAAACTCTGTTATTTGGAAGTAAAAGCTGAGCTTATATGCAATGTCAGTTAAAGTAATATTTAAGACTACCTTAAAGAATTCTTAAAAACTTCGTTACGTAACTACTTGCTGAAATATTATTTTCAAATCACAAGACCTCTTAAATTATGGACTCAACATCTGCCATGGAAATCCTTACGTACATTTGGTACGCCTTAAGAAAAGGGCTTACAGAAGGGAGTAGGCCCCCTCTGGATTTGGTAAGGTTCTGTTCGAAAAATAATTATCTATTTATCTTTTACGCCTTCACGACCAAACCTCTAGCCGATTGCGATGAAAATTTATTAGGAAATAGTTTGAAGTGTGGAGAAGAACATGGCTCGTATTTTTTTTAAAGCACCCCCTATGGGGGTGAAGTGAGGGTTGTACAACTATATGAAATAGCACTTTTAATGATCAGACCGCCGTACCCATTTTAGTGAAGTGAAGAAAATAGTTTGAACTTTGAAAAGGATATAAAGTATTTGAAATTCCCTTCAAGAGATGAAACGGGGTTTATACAAAATAATTGCGACATGGAGATAATTTAAACTCGGGAGAAATACTATGAATACTTGGTTTAAATTAAAAGTTCTGTAAATTATAAATTATAGAATGTACACAGAAATACCTTAGCATACTTATATGTATAGATAATATCTCCGCCGCCTGTAGTTTTCTGTAATTTATCAGATTAAAGTATTTATTTGTTTAGAAGTGAATGGTTGTTAGGTTATCCATAAAGAATAATTCACGTTTACGGAAATTAAGGTGGAGCCCGATATTACTAAAACGACGAATAATAAATTTAAGATCCTCCAATACATTGAATAAATTTCCTCCCAAAAAATCGTCATCGTATCGTCCCAAAGAATATATTAATAATTAGTTGATTGATTACACAGGTATATACAAAAATGAACATTGTGATATTTGTCTCAATGAAAATTATATATTATAAGGTAATTTTGAGATGCTAAATCCAAATACGGTATTCGTTTTTTTACTATCACGTAAAAGTTTCTATACAAAATTCTGTATGTAAATAATGTTATTGACCCTTAAAGCGTTTATTAACTGCACAGATACGGCACTGTAATAATGATACATTATTTGAGCTTATTAAGACATATGAAATTTAAATAGAAGTAAAAACTTTAATATATTTATTATCTAAAAACATATATACCTATAGTAGTTAGAGATATTATTATAACTAATATTATTATCATAATTATGAAGGTCGTCTACGTATGTGTCGGACCTATTATACTCGTACTCTTTGTATCCAAGGAGAATATATCGTCGCGAGAGCCAATCGTACTTATATGCAATTATGCAATAGTATTATTTATTTCGGTTACGTGTGTCAATTAACTGACAAAAAGTCGTAACT
>DVPF01000216.1:0-10629 GCA_018239045.1 Yanguna cosyra | reverse complement strand
CTCACTGCACTCACTCCATAATAGAACCTAAACGTAACTGGTGAAATGTTGGAGTGTAATACTACACTCCTCTGCCTACCTCTTCGGGCATTACAGGCGTGATGTTACGTTTATATTTTCACTTGTAAATGTTACGAACAATTTGGAAGGATGTGATACATTATTTAAATCTGCATTATACTTCAGGTATCTACGAGTAAGATAAGCTAAATAAAGATAAAAATAAAATTCGAGGACCATTTGTCAAATGATTTTTAGAGAAAAACATTTAGAAGAAGTTGCTATCTACATTCTGTATTGTTTATATCAGGGAAGAATACTAATTTACATGCATATTTATTAAGGTCGTAGCTTTCGAGAAGATGAGCAAAAGAGAACATTATTTCAGAACGATAAAGGTTAAAATTGATACAAGAGGAAGAGAATTTTGCTTATTTTTTTATTCCTCAGCTTTCAAACGGCACCGCCATTTAAATATTAGACAGGGAATCTCTATAGAGTATAAACCGTTGTTACCCACTTTAGAACGCCTTCGATCAGTTTATATTTCATATACTTCCAACCACACTTTTACCTACTTAGCCAGTATTGTGTAAAGTTTTGTAAGGGGCCCCTGATTTGTATGAGCTTTGTTGTATAACGATGGATCGTAATAAGTTTATATTCACCGACAATGCTTTAATGTAACAATGCTTTAATGTAACAATACACGCTTGTTATATTGAAACCTAAAAGCGTTCTGAAAGTTTTTCTACGACTATTATTCAACGTTTGGAATACAAATTATACCTTCATTTGATATCGGTGTACAGTCTTCGCTTAAAATAACTTATATTTTTCACAACTGTCTTGGCACTATGTGAAAAATGTGTGAGTAATGTACCCAAAACAATAATGCTGAACTTAAACACGCTCGCGTGAAAAAAATACCGAAAATGTAAGGATGATGGAGTGTTTTGGTACTGATCACGAGGAAATAGATAAGAAAGGAGAGATAATGTAACGGAGAGGAAAAATCATTTAGGCGTTCTACACGGACGCGCGATGACATGCAAGAAAAACAAAACAGGCTTACACATAATATACATGGCCCGTGTTTCCACGGAAATTTTATTAAAGTACTCTGTTAAGAAATATCTTTATTTAATTCTTGATTTATATATTTGAAGTTTGAAGAAAAGTTTGGTAACGATAGAAGATAGGTACTACAAAAACCATTACACTATAAGATATTAGATTAGAGAGGGTAGATGTGAAAAGTCGTGAAATACATACTCTCATTGTATTCGATTAAAATTACTTCAGTAGACGCTCTTAGAAACTTCATTTAAAACTTTCTTCTATGAATAGGCGCGTATTTGATTTGGAACTTGTGTATGCATTGTTACGTTACATATCGCAGGGTGTGTGTGGAACGTTAGGGCGTTGTTAGGGCGGCGACGTCGGTAGCTCCGAGGACCTTTGTTCCACCTCCGTTCCACCTTTGTTCACGCGTGTTCCGAGGCACGGCGCGGTCGTTACTCTATCTCATTACACGTGTCGCTTACGGTCTAACGAAGCTGGCCACCTCAATTGTTCCACCTGCAGAATTAATGTGCCTCGCCTCATAATAGCCATAGCCCTACCTATTATCTTCTCGCAACTATACGCTATGCGCGTGTTAATCCCTACTATTCGGGGTGTCAAATACAAATCGGTACACAACCGGGATTAATTTACAACAATGAGTTGCTCTACAATAATCTACATACATATATGTATTGTAACAGGTAGTATACAATGTGTCACACAGAAATGTTAATATATAATACTATTTCTTAATAAGTGAGGTCTGTAAGGATAGCTATATTTAACACTTACGTACGTTACGTATATTACAATGACTATTATTAGAATTGCTTGGAACAAAAGTGTCCGCTACACTTATATATGAATCACCATGATAAGGCGCGCATTATTTGACCACATTTAATTTATTGTTATATTTTTTATTTTGCACTTGGCTGTTCTGAAATCACACAAATATCTGCAATCTTTCGAGACACCATTGTTGGTGACACTCACATATACAGGTATTTATATACACATACAATCTAAATAAAAACTTGTAGCCCTGAAATCGTGTTCAAAGACAAAGTCAAACTTAATTCTAACGTTATAGGTGTAGGGAGACTTTTCTCGCTGAGCTCTCGATTGATTTAATTGTGGAGATCACAATCGCTTTGCAGTATTTAACGTAGGTTTATTCTCTGTGAACGAGGCACACAGCTGTAATTGTCTGGCTAGCTATTTGTCACTGACGAAGGTAACTGGTTAACTTATTTCGCCGCTTAAAGGTGCGTAGGAAGTATTTTTTTCCGTACTACGCTCATAGAAGTTACGTGTATATAGAAAAGTAAAATGATCATACATGTTGTGTAATAATTTTTCTAATTAGACTTGCTACTTAAAATTTCTAGTACAGGCTCGAAGTTTGGATTAGTGCCCGGTGTATGGCTATAGGCTCACCCACTATTCCATGATGGACGTAAACGTAACTGGTGTTACGTGGGAGTGTCTTACACTCCTCTGCCTATCTCTTCGGGGATTATAGGCGTGGTGTTACGTAATATAACTTTATCACGTAAAATACACTTTGTTTAACGTTTACTTTTGATTTATAGACCTAAGGAAGTTTTCATTTAATCGCTGTTTTTCGAAAGTTTCTACCGCTGTTGGGATCGGTATAACTTTTATTTGAGTTGTATGCTGCTAAAGTTAATATAGACGTTTGACTTGTAGAATTTTCCATATTTTTTTTGTGTATTCCTCTTGAGATTCTATATTACATAACGGAAAGTTTCCAAAGTTCTACAGATCAAGAGAACTATGATCACCTCCATAAATTGCTTAGGCGATTGTCCCTAGCTAGGATTAAAGAGACTCGTTTATAACAATTATCCCTTTTCTAAAGATTTAGGGACAGTACACATGTGGCAGAGACTACTAAATTGCCTTTCGTTAAGACCTGGATCGGGCCAATTGCTTTCGCTGTGCTCGCGTGCGCGGTGAACGAGTTCCCGCCATATGCGCTCATAAATAGGGACTGACACTCGCATTGTTCGAATCGCCAACTTTCCCGCTTGTTTTGCTTTGTCTATTATTATTTATTTGTGTATATAGAAATTGCATAGCACGGAATTAATATTATATACTTTTTATGTAGTGAGTCAACCCTATGGTGACATGACACACAATGTTGACTATATTTGTTCATTGATAGAGGACTTTTTAAATTCACGGAAGTTGCTTCCTAATTAAGTCGTTATAAAACAGACAATGATGCGCAATTCATGTAGGTACATAATATACAAAGTATAAAATGTAATAACAAGAAATCATATGGAAACAACGAAAATGTCCTTCGTGTATCAGCAACTATTGAAAGGGCTATAAAGGTGGCGTCGAGAAAAATCCAATCACGGAATCACCCACCGCGGCGCCTGTTGTACCCAACTAAACCATCTACTTTGTATCTGTAAGCATAAATAACGCTGACAATGACACTTTTCCCCAGGGCCTGGAATGTCAAGGGCTAGTTTTTAGGGTAGAGTGTGAAGTTATCACTGAACCCTTTTTACCAAATCGCTCTTTGATTCGTTTTATTATGTGCTTTTCTAATATCAAAAAGTCGTGTACAAATTTTGGCCGATACGAGTGGAGGTCTGCCTCGTTGGTCTGTTTGTTGCAAGCGCCACTGCCGATCGACAGGTCCTGGGTTCAAATCCCGGGTCGGGTACTGTGGGATATTTCTAACTTAGATTTTCTAGTAGTAGGTCGGAGTCGCGATTTGTGCCCGGTGTATGTCATTAGATTCATCACCTATTTTATAATGGACATAAACGTAACTGGTGATACTAGGAGTGTGCTATACTCCTCTGACTACTTCTTCGAGCATTACAGGCATAATGTTGCGTATATATGTTTTCTAACTTAATAGTTCATACTTATTTCAACGTCAAGTGTAATATTTATAATATTATTTATTATGACAAATTGTTTTTTACCTGGAATGCTAACGCTACATTAGTTTAATTTGAATGGTTCAACCATTAAAAAGAACGCCGCTTACAGCAAGTGGAGTAAACGCGAAAATATTTTAGAGCGATGATTTCAAAATTCTCTTCCCCACTACAGCCTAGTGCTTACACTTTACGTTACGGCTTGGAGCACCATATTAGACGATTTTGAGGCGATGAAACCATGAATTTGATCTCAGTCGAATTTCTCTGTGTCATGAAATCCGTAAAGAACATTCTCTACTGCTCACACGGAGAATATTGATTTGATGGCTACATCTAAATTTACATGTATGTTAAATTCACAAGGTTTTATATGATCGTTTAAATGGCAGAAAACTTTGTCAACTTATCTGTTTAGTTGTTGGATATCTTATTGAGTCATAGGACACCAGAAGTGCGTACATGTGATTCAAATTGTGTAAAATGGTGTTTTAGAAAATAATTTGTTTATGTTCCATCCACCAAAAAATTCATCAAAAATGACCACCAGCATTGTATTCTTCTGCACGACGTCAATGTTCTCAGACTGCAAAAAAGAAACAAACTCATTTTTGTATTCTAAAAAGGCGAATACCGTGACTCATTCTGCTCAACGTGTTGCTTACCTTCTCCTTGTGATTTTCATCTTTTCGGAAATATAAAAAATATGTGTACGAAGCGGGAAGAGACTGTTGGCGTTCAACCAACACGTTGAAAATATGCCTTGAGATGAGTGGAAGTCTTGTTTTGAAACAGTATTAAAAGGAATGAAAAATCCTTCAAAATGTTAAGGAGAATTTTGGAAATAAATCTCTAGCTCGAAAATTTAATTGTTGTTCACAACACGCTCATTTTGCACCACGTGTAAGTGGAGGTTAACAAGAGGTTATATTTACTATTCGTATGCAACTATTAAATTCTGGAAATTGTCTAAACGTTTTTCTGCACCTGCTATCTCATTAATTAATACCCTCTTGCACTTAAATTCCCTTCCATTTTCGTGAAAATTATTGCAGTTAGCTCCTTGCGCGTCTTCAGTTTAATTGGCGGTGAGTTTATTTATAACTAATTAATATTGATTTTGTTTCAATACTTAATTATCTGCTATTATACTTAGTAAATAATCTGTAACTGTGTGATTAATAAAATTTTCAATTTTTACACCCCAGCAAATCTAAATTGAAATACGTATTCAGCAAATAAGGAAATGTTAATTAAAAGTTACATTAATTTCCAACATAACAATGATTGCATTAGTTATCATAAGAGATATGCAGTTCTTGTTACAGTTGTGAAAATAAAATGACCGTCTATATCCGAGTTATGATGGAAAACGAGTCCTGGCAGAATAAACGTTAAGCTGAAAAGATTATGTTCCGCTTTCGTTTCGCGTTGTTCGGTCATAACAAGAATGTTCTGTGAACCCTTGACTGCGGTTGAAACGTACATGCTTAGTTGACTTCGCTTTATTCGAAATTCAGTTCCACGATATATTTTTGTTGTGAGCGTGCCCACGTGCTACTCTCAGCGATGTAACTCATATTTTTGTTATATAATAACTTAAACCTAACAGGTTCGTGCCCCGCCGGACTCTTTCCATTGTAATTGATATTTTTCAGTGCCTTTGCGAATGTCACTAGAACATTATTGCACCGTGTTCGAAACTGCATACCGCGTTCGTTCTCGTTCGAGCTAATTGAACTGCAACTTTAATGCCGATTGTTTTGATCACGCACACTGAATTCCTGTTGGACAACATTTCATTCTTATATATACACGTCTCTGTATCTGTATGAGGTCAGTCGAACCAGTTTAATGTTGAATGTTCTAGAATTATTTCCGTATTTTCAATCTGCGTAGGCTGTGATTGTGTTTGTAAGGCATGCTACTTGCTAAGAAGCCGAACGCCCCGAGAGAAATTAATCTACTGTCCTGTGGGAACAAATATTGTTGTTTGGTCACTGGCTTCGGACGTTATAAGTAGTTTCTGCACGTTATACACTTTGCCAGTTGTTTATTGAAAAACTAGGCAAACGTACAACACGTTCGTTGCTCAATAACTTTTTAATTATTTCTGACGGTTATTCATTTGCAAGTTACAGAGAAATATTGTACTTCGACTTTGTTGTTAACAATCTCAGTGCCATTTCTGTAACAAAAACAGTAGGGCTCCACAGCTGTGTTGGTAGACACTCAGGAGACTAATACAACCAAACGCAGATTAGGGTATCTAGCAAAAAACATAAATAAAATGTGTTAACAATTTTACGGTTTCAATTGTATCATTTTAAAACCCTTAGGTCCGTTTCAGGTCAGAGATACAATAACCCTACGTTTTTCATTACCTGTTGTATTTCAAATTGATCAAGAAGTTTTTCAACATAGATTTATCGACAAATTTACACTTTTTCATAGTTACAACTCTCTTTAAGAGAATCATGTTGAGAATGTCAAACTGAAATCTAGAATATGTTAAATTTTTTCTTTGAAATCGACGAAAATTATCAAATCATAATTTAAACATATCGCAACATATTTAGTTACGCAAATCATGTTAATATGAATTACATACAACGCTAAGAGTTAACAATCAGATACTGAATCGAATTAAAGCGAAGTTCTCGAGCAAGCAAGTTGTACACTAGAATTCATTCAGTCGCCGTGGAACCCTTTACTTTGTCTCCATTTCAGCAACTTTGTAGACTTTTGCTGTCAACAAAATCCTTTGAAATGAATCAGTATTTTTGTAAATTAAAATTTCTTTTAATAATTTACATAAGTTTAAAAATAGAATGTCTAGTAAATTTAGAAATCTGTGAAATCTTCGCCTGCAGCCAGCATTCGTTCAATATTCAAGCTGTCGTTCACTTCGGCTCAATTAATTTATTTAATAAATTCGCAGAGGCTGCTGCGCACCGCCTGTCTCCGCTTGGTTTTCCCGTTATAAATTTATATCGTCGGACGTGTTCTGAATTTATGCGCAGTTGTAATTTTCTTAGCGGAAGAACGTTAACAACATCTTGCCGTCGGAACTATTTGAGGGACTTTAAGATATTCTGGTCAAGTTTTTACGATTTCCTTCGAAATTCATTTCATTCGGAAAAACATTTCATTTTTTCCTATTCACTTTGCGTATTAATGACATGATTTAAGTGGTTGGTTAATTGCATAGCTCAAACTGGTATAGCTCGTTTGTAACAGTTGAGCTGTGGCTCGCACCAATCCGTGTCTGCGTCAGCACAAAACTGTCCCAGAACTAATGTCAGTTTGTAGATGGCAGCTGCTATGACTTCGCGTCGCTTTGCGCTAGACACGCATTGTCCTCTCCGTAGACCTATTCAGTTTTGATTAAGCTTCCTTCAGAGCATTTAATGTCTTGGTATCTAAGAATAGTTACGATAACCTATAACCAAAGCCTTTTTCCTCCTAAAGAAAATCTCAGTGTGTAAAAAAACTTAAATTGTTTGATTCTTAAATTCGTCATTTACACTTCTATCGTTCCACAGTTGCGCGACCGTTCTTCTCTCTGAATGTGAAGGGTTAACGCCATAGTCTGACATGCTAGCCAAGTGCGGGTTGGCAGACTTCACCCAGTAACGTAATAATCGTATTTCGCAAATGTCAAACCCGAGTTATGGAAACAGATAATCTATTTTAGTGTTTTATTATATTCTTCGAGTTGTTTGTAAGAGCAGACAGCGATTGGAAAGAACTGTCGTTGCACAGAAATAATTGATTTGCCAATTAAATTTACCTTTCGGTATCTCGGTGTCTGTTCTGACAATTTTACAATAGCATTTTACGTACCATTTCATCTTGTTTTTAATAATGGAACTTTTGAGTGAACCGGCATTGTCTATTTCACCTCAAACTTCAATAAACATTAAACGGAATTATGTAAGGCGGTTAATGTTATTAATTTTCAATATCGACGTAGAAAGCGGCAGCAGCATTCAGCCCGGATTCTAAAGGAGCTGAGATGTAATTAAAATAAATATTTGGCTCGAAATCCGGGCTGTAGCGGTTAAGTAGAGACATTCACGCCCTTTGAACAACTTCTTGTTTGTGTTTGCTCATTAAACAAGTATAAATAGAAATACAGTCTTAATTAATCTAAGAAAATTTTTAGGTCACTCACTTTTCGAAAAAAAGACGTTTCCATGTAAGATATTAGGTTCACTTACAAAATGTAAGGTGTAATTGTATATTACGTAATGTTCAGAAACTTTTATTAACATAGTTTAAACAGTTCAAGCTATTAAATAATTTGTCTCTGTTTCATTTTAATTGGATGAAACATTTATTAATTAGCTAAAACGTTGCACCTTTTTCATTCTGAAAAAGATCCAATAATATAATAGTTAAGCGTTGGAAATGACATGTAGTTCCAACTACACTGTACCGATTTACAGTAAATTTATGAAATTTACTTCACTATAACTAAAAATATTGCGGAGGGAAAAAAGGCAACCACGTTTTTTTTCAATTTTGAAAATCGTTTTCTTATTGATCTTATTCTCCCAAGTTGTTGAGATTCTTTGTTTATTTCGTTAGCAATGACTCATTGTCTACACAAAAAGTGTTTCCAATTTACGGAGCTGTTACAAGTTTGAATTTCGAATACATACTTCAAAAATTCTCTGCGATTGCGATAATTGTAGTTCTTTCTATAATTATGTAGTTCTGTATGACGGAATGGGTATTTAGACTACTAGTTCTCATCTCATCAATCCTTTATGGTTTCATTGTTAGATTTGTAAAATTAAATAAATAAATTTGAATGCGTTCTCAGAATGGGGTGGTTTAAATCCATATTTAATCAACGTTGAGCTGTCCAAGTAATGACTGTCAATTTTCATACGCCTCTGGATCAATATGGAGAACTCGAAGACGCGTGTTTTCTACATGTTAGTTCTACATAAATGTAATGCTAAAAATTATATAATTACGATAGAATATTATTTTCAATAGTACTTTTTACAGAAAGCGAAAAAATTGAATGGCTTTTTATACAGGTATGCATATAGAGTCGCCAGTGTTTGGAAATATGTATAATCTATATCTACGACGGTCGGCATGCGAATAAACTTGGACGAGAAGAGGATACGAACGAACAGCTAATAATGTATGGCGGTCATAAGTCTATTGGGAAAAAATATAGCCCTTCTAGTTGAGTACATTTGGAAATACGGCACTTAATATCATTTGTCGATATTTCATTTGATCTTCAGTTGTTCGCTGTATGCTATTGGCCCTAATGGCCTTCACAGCTTCACCGGGTTTTCTGGCGAGTCCAAGCGGCACCGCCTGGAATTATAAGAGAAAGGAAGACATGGGAGAGAGATTCAGCACCGGACTTAAGGAATCCAAATACCGGTCCAGTCGTCTATTTATACCCGGATTGAGGGCGTAGTCATTTTAAAAGACAATAGACATTTAGAATGTTCCGGGACAATGGGGAGAATTTCAGCGTATACGATCCTCGCAAAGAAACCAACCTTACATCGCCTGTTTAAGGTTCAGAATAGCTTGCAGCATAAAGTTGTTTACCACAACAGCCGAAGTAATATATAAGAAGTTTTTATGATCTGTCATAAATTATCCTTTGTAAAACTTATACATAAACAGTGCACACCTATGAATATGTGTGTTTTTGGGCAACTCGAAAATAAATCCTTTCTTGCTGAATTGTTTGATGACAACTGTAACTACAAACTATGTATTTGTGCCTGGTGAACAACAATAGTCTCACCCTCTTTTCTTTGGTGGGATGTACGACATAACTGGTGAATCGGGGGAGAGTAGGTACTACACTCCACTCCTTACTCCTCAGGGGAGATACAGTCGTAATATTATGTTATAACTATAAATCGATATTTATGTATCTATTTTTATTGCACGTAGGGAAATTTTACAATTTTGTTATAAATACTAGCGATTACCCGCATCCTTGTTCGCGTTGTGAACATATAAGTAATCATAGGTTTATGCAGTTACAAGATTGTTCGCCTCTGTCTTAGATTCTGAACCATGAAACATACCTCTCTAACTACCAACGAAAATGCCGTCAAAATTGTTTTAACCATTTCTCGATTAACTTAAAGCCGGAGAGATACAGTGGAAATCATTTCCAAATCGGTGATTGTTATTATATTATTGTGGCTTGCAGTTAACCATATGACCATAAAAAACCTTTTAGCTTAAAAAACTTTATTTAAAACTAATAATAATAATTTATTTCCATAATTTGACTGCCTCGTTGGTCGTATTGGTTGCAAGCGCGTATGGCGAGAGGTCTTGGGTTCAAATCCCGGGTCGGTCAGTATTAGATTTTTCAAATTTAGATTTTCTGGTAGTGGCTCGAAGATCGGATTTGTGGCCGATGTATGGGCAATAGGTTCATCACCTATTCTACCTACCTACCTATGGTGGGATGTAAACGTAACTGGTCAAACGTGCGAGTGTACTACACTCTTATGCCTACCTCTTCGAGGATTACTTCCAGGGCTTATTTCCATAATAACTAAAATTAGAGCACTGCATATAACGAACTAGTTCGCAGGCTTACACAGTAGTCATTGTGCGAATG
>DVPF01000215.1:0-10629 GCA_018239045.1 Yanguna cosyra | reverse complement strand
CTTTAGAGTCTGGAATTGTGAAAATATGCGTCATGTTCTGAAGAAACAAGGAATTTCTTTTTGATACTAAGATGTAATAGATATACCAATATAGTTCACACTCAATTTAAGATTCCGTAGAAGCCACTTTTCAATTCATTACTATAGGATCTGGTTATTGCAAGGTATAATAAATTTGGAGAATCTAATTATAAAAGTATTTTAAATATTTACGTTTTGAACATGGCGAAAGTCTTGATGTTCTTCGGTTGATTAAAAGCTTGTCTTCCTTTATTTCTGTTCCAACTGCTCTACTCAATGTTTTTTTGGCAGATTTCCTCAATTCATGGGCTGAAACATTGATGGTTATATTACATGAATATATGTTAGAAAAGGATAGTTGAATAAAAAAAATAAAAGCAATTGGATGTATTAAGTGCAAAAGTGATTGTGCATGAAAGTGATATATGATAAAGTGCGCACAGAATTTAGGGTGTAGGTCATTTTCATCATCTTCTTCGATTGTCACAATATTTCTTTTTGTGACGCTAGGCATCATCATATTTGGTGCAACTGCAATTTCTGGCTTTAGAGACCTAGTTGATGGTAACTTTGATTCATTGATAGTGACGACGCGCCGCAACCGCGGTTGCAATGAATATGTTGCTTCATGCCATGTCACTGCCAAGTAATTTCAAGCATTATAAACCTTATAGTACAAAATACATAACGACTGGTATTACAATTGCTTGCAATTTTATAATGCAGGATATAAATTTCAATGTACAATGATTTCGATTGCACAAAATTCGCTGTTGTAACTTTAAACAAAAAAAATCCAGACTTTCTTATGTTTCATAAATGAGGTTATGTAATTTTCACAATGTATTAATCAGATTGTATGTTAACTAAGATTTCTACTTTATCTGTTGATGGCTATTTGAAGCAGTGAATGTTGAGCAAGTCAAAAATGGTACTAGTAGCTCAGAGTCTAGATTATGCAAAAGACTCACTGCTTCCATGATAGGACTTATAATATGACTGGTGAAATGTGGGAGTGTACTGTACTCCTCTTCAGGGAGATACAGATCTGATGTTAAGTTTATTTATAAGGCAAGAGTAAATGGTAATGTCTTTGAGAGTTGCACATTATATTTATATTATAGATGTCTTAAAAACAGGCCAGGTCAACAGTACCAATATTTTATATTCTTAGTTTCTGTTCATTCCAATGGGGAAAAGGTACAAAAATATGTTTATATCTCATTTAAATAAATGACAGAGAAGTTCAATATTTGTGTATTTTTTGAAGCAGAGAATCAACAAGTTCAGATTCCTTCAGAATTTTCCTACAAATTTAACATAACTAATCTCAATTACTAGTTACTACGTAACATCACGCCTGTAATCCCCGCAGAGGTAGGCAAAGGAGTGTAGTACTACACTCCCAAATTTCAACAGTTATGTTTGAAACCACAAATATTTGAAAATCTAAATTAGAAATATCTAGTAGTACCCAACCTGGGAAGCGAACCCAGAACCTCTCAATTGGCAGTTGCGCTTACAACCAACACGACCCACGAGGCAATGACTGGTTCATATAAAAAATCTACGCTTACAAATAGTCAACAGGGGAAACCATTAAAAAAACATTGCTACATTCATAACGAGACACCAAGATTCCCTTTACGTACTTATCACAATTCTGTCTTGTTTCTGTGCAAACACAAATGCCTTTCCATATGTACCATATTTGTGAGTACCCAACACTTCAGAAAGACAACAAACTCTTTTTTCATACTGTTTGATGAAAGAGTTTGTTGTGTCCTTCTCTACATGTTGTCTGTATTCAAAGTTGCTTAGAATATATTTAAATATGAAAATAGCCAATGTATAATGCAGAAGTGTCAGTCTTGAGTAATAGTTAAAAATTTGTTTTGTTTCTAAGATGTGGTTGCCAATTGTACATGTACATATCTTTGAGGACATAATCATAGTGCTCAGATGTAGTAGTTTATATGTATGTTCCCAAATTTGATTTACATTGATACTAAATAGTACTAACACCACACACACATACAGATTTATGTGCATATAGTGGACTTTATGCTGGACTGCATACATGTACATTGATGTGACTATTTCTTACAGGGGTATGCTGAGACAAAGAGTATTCAACAACTTGATAGGTTAGATATCCATTGAACATTAGTACTATCTAATAATACTGTCAACAACCAATGCCAGATTAACTATATATAACAAGTAGGAATTGCCCCAGGCCCCAACTAAAGGGAGGCCCCACCTATATAATTACTTATATAGTGTCATCCATTTTTCTATGATACTATTTTATCAGAATCATCCTTAATTACCAGAGTAACCTCATATCTGGCTTTTTGTACTAGCAGCATCCAAGTGGATCTGTAGTAGCTTTCTGTACTATTAAACACCAACAAAACTGCAGTTTATGGATAGTTCTTTGTAAATAAATATATAAAGTGTCAAGTTTTATAACATTTAAGAATCATAACTCAAACTTAAGAACTGATAGCAAACCAAGGGTCTCAGTTGAATTTGGCACTCTCTAATACTACTTCAATGGTATTTAGTGAGGCTTTAAAATTCTGTGGCATGAAGCAGCTATTTGTGACTATTGTCTTTGCTATGCTATTTTCTCCTAATCAAAAGTGTATAATCTAAGTCTTTACAGTACTGAGGAATATAATATCAAAAGCAGTTTTATATTTATGTACTATTCCAGATATGTCAATATATTATTAGACAAATAACCAACTGTTAGTAAACCCAATCAAAGTAAACCCAAGTTCAGGGCTTTAGAGCATCATTGTAAAGTGATTAACGTTTTTAATCTAAACTTTAGGCAGTTAAAACCGTTACATGATATTAAACAAAAAACACTAGAAGTGTGTAATCGGTGAATCACAACATTAATAATGCATTAAGCAAATTTGTGAATTAGTACATTAGTAGTTCGATCAAAACACTAGTCGTGGTCAAGTTAAACTTACCTTTAGAATCGAAATCAACATGGGGTATTTTTGAGTATTTGATAACAGAACTTCTTTGTTTAATAGATGTCGGAAACCCAGGGTTTTCAATTTGTAGAAAAAAATCGTATACTTTATCTAATTCGGCCTCTTTCTTTGGATATGCCGCAGCATCCATTGTAAAAGTACCAAAACAAAATATATTACACTGTTATCATATTACATGAGCCCATTAAATTTTGCCCTAATATTTGCGTCGGTTATGTTATTTCATATTTTTTGTTTTAGATCATACTTATCTACTCTGGATTTAATGTTTAATTTATTATGTTGAATTGTAGTGTAAGTTTTATATGACAAGATGTATAAACTTGAAGATTATAACATTTAACGTTTTATATAGAGTATAAAAACAATACTCATTTTTTAACTTTCAAATCTATGGTTCTATTTTAATAGTTAGCTATGTGTATACGACATTGAAAAAGATAAAATAATCACTCACTGAATAATTTAAATTTTTTAGCCTTTCATAAAATTTTCATGGCAGGCTTCATTATATTCATTGATAGCAGATATCTAAGATATAAATATTTAGGTTCGTCGAGCATTAAGAAGTCATTCATATGGTTAAATAATTTAGTTATGATAAGTGTCTCTATTTAGTACGTCAAAAAATTCAATCAATTTCATCATCATCATCATCATCATGATAATAATTAATAACATAATCAATTTCATAATATTAGTAAAATAACAATATAACAATAGTATTGGTGGCAAGTTTTTATAAAACTAATTGAACGGTTCCCCACGCAAATTAAAATGCTTATAAAAGCTGAAGGGGAAAATACACGTTAGGGTAAAATTTTGAATAGAGTGATGAATGTAGACGAAGCACGGCAGATCTTTAAAAATAGAAATATAATGGTACACGGTGCTCTCTACCTTCCCCTTAAGTGATCTGAAGTGAAGATTTGTATGTATGCATATAATAACAAAATGTTTACAAGATCGCATGCAAGTGTATGTGAGAGCGCGTGTTTGTGCGTCTGTGGATGCGTGTGTGTGCGTGTGTTTGTGCACGTCAGTGTGTGCGTGTGTGTGTGTGTATGCACATGTGTTCACATGGGTGTGTATCTATATGTGTGCGCCTGTTATATTATTACTTAGCATTACTATTAATATTACTACTTTGCACTACTATATAATACTGCTCTCTTGCCCTTAAGTTTAATTTGTTAAGAATAATTTATTAATATTTATTGTAAATGTGTGCTTACCAGTGGCAGCTCCCATGGGGAGAGGTATATTATTCCACCGAAAGCTGCCGGTAAATACGGCAGTATGTTGTTTAAGGATTGTACATGATGATCTAGCCTTTCTTGATAATATACCTATGTTCAAACGTACGAATATTTAATTGTGTGGGCAAATAGTCGCGGACTCCCTTTTCAATAACATCAAACATGTAATTAGCAAGATGCGCCCGTCTGCGCGATTTCATTATCAACATACGTGCTCTATTAAAAAAAGATATAATGCCACGACGCATAGGCCCATGGAAACAAAATCAACAGCATGCATGCATTTTGCACTTTTTGTACCAAACGGTGAGTTCTAGATTACCGACGCGGGCTGTAAAAAAGTCACTATAATTTAACAAAGATTAGGCAACGCTTCGCTAAGGTTTATACATGCGTTCTGATTAGGCAGATAGCAAATAATATTAAGGAACTTTAAAGATAAAAACAATTTCTAACCAAATGCAGCACATCAAATAAAACATCAAGATGCCTTGCCTCTTCCACAAGTTCAATATTCTAGCCCTCAATGGTCACTATAGGTTTAGTTTTTGTAATATTCTGTATTTCACCTTTGGAGTCTTTTGGATAATTTTAAAAATTAGACTTGTTCGCATTAAAGCCACATGATGCTCATTTGACCAACCAGAAATTCTATTTAGATCGGTGTTCATGTTTTAGTGCGCCCAACAAGTTATTGGAACCATTGGATGTTATTAATTATTATTAATGGTCTTTATTTCTGATTTAATTCCTTATGTTTACAATGTTTACATTAATATAATATGTTTGCAATCATTATGTTTACAACAATATCTACATTTTTTTCCCCTTTATTCACTAGTATCAGATTGCTTTTTGGCATAGGCCTCCCTCAGCTTTCTTCACTCTGCTCTATCCAACGCCATACGTCTCCGTGTAACTCCTCCTAGCTTTCTGATATAATATTCCCATCCTGTATGTTGCCTTCCTCTCTTGCTTTTTCCTTCACGAGGATACCAGACCGTTACTTGTTTTGCCCATTTTTCATTTTTATTTCTTATCAGATGGCCTGTCCATTTCCATTTCAGTTTTCTTATGGTTTACGTGATGTCGGTGACTTTTGTTCTACTATTTTAGGTGTTAAAAAGTTCGCATATTATTTTAAAAAATCATAATTCAAAATTTTCATCTTAAGTAATTTCTAATTTTATATGCAAATTATGATGACATTTAAATAACAATTTGTTTTGTATGATGTGTATATTATTTATTGTAAATAATTTTACGATACGTTGAAATTTTAACATAAAATTTATTTTTAATCTAATCTCTTTAATGATATGTGCAAACATATCAAAGTAATATCATTTCAATCGCGTGTAAAATTTAATGATATGTGCAAAAATATCCAAGTAATTTCATTTTAAAAGTTACACAAACACTTATTTTTTTAGTATATAAGAAAAAGATTGAAGAAAAAATTTAATAATTCTATATTTTTATCAAATAATTTTTCATTATTTTCAATACAAAAATTTTTGATATTATGTTTGCTATGGCATATTTACGAAAAATAATGAGATTAAATTATAAATTCGCGTGTGACGGTAATCCGACACCATGAAATTTGCTTCTGGTTCTGGTTTAGCTGGACATTAGCTTCTAGTTACTGATCACCATGCTAACTATTTATGTATTCTGCAATAAATCTTGACACCGTCATTCAGAGATAGCGTGCATAGTAACATCTGGTACTAACTAACAATCTAGTAGTCCCAAGCATTACTATTTATACTGTGCATACCTTCTTACGTGCGTATATAAATACACACATAGGTTTTTTTCGATCATTGAATTTTTTTTATAAAATGGGTATTTTAATTTTGCTTACATTAGTTATGTGTGTCACAGTCTGAATATCTACATAAAACACATTTAAATTTGGCTGTTCTGATAACATTATAATGAACGAGTGGATGGAAAGTTGTTCTGTAATTATAATGATACTATTAAAGTAATTTTTATATATATATTGCTAGCAAGCAAACCACGTAATTGATGCATTTAGATCTATTTACGCAGGGCTACCTAAAACTTTGGTAGTTATTTCTTAAAAGGAGAAAAATTTACGCCTATGGTTCTTAAGCACACAAGGGAATTGTCTACATCTATGGTGTTATACCATTTTTGTCCTTACATCAATGATATGGGACAAAATATAATATTCTTTCATTGCAACAAAATATTAACTTTATTTTAAAAAATATTTATATTCATCAATTATTAATCCGTACAGTGTGGACAAAATTAAAGTCTTCGACTAATGTTGTAATCTCTACCAGTTCCTTACGTTTGTTGCTTATTCAACCTATGGACGTGCGTAGCTAATCTATAATAATAAAGGTTGTCGTTTTGTTAGTGGTGAATCCCTATAATAAAGGCATTCTTCTTTACGAAAAAACAATGAACTAACGTTAAAAATGCGACAAAATGAGTAATACCAAGTGTACTGTGTAGTGTTCCTTAACAATGCATTAGTTATGTGATTTAAGTGTGAACTTTTAACGATGAAAAGTGACGAAGTACACACGTAGTTGAATGATAGTCTAATTTAATATCGAAAACGTAGGTAAGTACTTTAAACATAAACTAGTTTTAAATCTTTGACATAAAATCGCGTGTACTAGGGTAGCCATTTTATATTCTGCATTATTGAGCTGTGGGATGACTGCTCTAGTTATTGATAGTTCAACAAAGGTGGAAATGCGCATGATAGGTGGATAGGAAGGAAAGGGATGCAATTCAGTTGTACCTGATCGTTATGGTTCCCGAATGAGGAATCTTTTCAGGGAAGTGTAGTGTGTTTTAATTATTGAAAAATCTTATGAAAGTGAGTTTTTAAAGTATTTCTTGCGTAAATATTATGTAAACGGAGAATAGCAAGATGCCAGGCAGACGGAAGTAAGTCGTAATGCTTAATTAACATTTTCACGGCTTCAATATGTTGCGTTTGTAACTAAGATGACGATTTTATTGATTTTTTTCATTTCATATTTCTTACTTTACCTGCTTCTATTTTGTTGTATATTTTGAGTATTTCAATTAAAACCTTATTTATTTCATCTGAGATGTCTTTGTTACACAGTTATGTCTATAATATCGGCTGACCTGGCTTTGCTTGGCATTTTTAATTTTTGGTAAATCGTGTTTTTTGGAAATTATGCTTAGATACGAATGACATACTGATGAATATGAATAATATTTTTCGATCTTACCGACATAATAAAACAATGTTAACTGGTTATTTAAATAAACGTCGGAAGTTGCAGTAGCACCAATTTCAATTAAAACCGCTCGCATACTTATCCAATGGCCTCTTCCGATTTCAAAATCGTACTTTGTCCTCGAAATTCAAATAAGGAAAACTTCTAAAAGTTAAGGATGTGATGTAAAAGAATTACGTTACATTTATATTAAAATCCTGTTTCTTTTTCCATCAACAACTGTCATCGACGCTCATCGAAATTAATCACTTAGCAATCCTCAAAAACAGAGATAATAGACAGAATGTAGCACATGTATGTTAACGTTACAACCTATACATGAAATAAATAAAATATAGTAATATCGAAGATTCCTGATGGACGCATTGTTATTATTTTTATATCAAATCGCCAAATGTTTTGGAGGGTCGCAGAGAGCACTGAGTGCCAATGTTTTAGATAATCTACATGAATAAAATGATAGATTTCTGCCATTGTGCGCGCATCACTACAAAACTACTGGGTAGGTTTCGAGTATTATTTTTAGACTTACTTTGAGTATTATTATTACTAGTATTATTTTGAGTACTTCTTCGAGACTTGTTCGCTATTTATAAAAAATACAATTTCTTTATTTAATGTAAGTTATAAAAGTTTAGAGAAACTACAAATTTTAGCGATATTTTAGGATTAGTCAAGCATATTTTTCCATCAATATATGTATTTCGTTGTGTCTCTGTACATAAAATATTCTGTTAATATCATAAATAACGTAGTCGGACTCGTGGGTATCAGCTATTAATGCATACGAAGTTATATTAAAGCTCCGTCAATTGAAAGTCGTTATACAGCCACCTATATATGATTTAAAAACATTTGGTTACTGGAAACGATTGTGTAGTGTTATATAAAATATTGTCCCCTAAGATGGAGTACTTATGTCAGAAGCCCAGAGTGCATGTATGAATAGAGTGATGAATGTCGAAAACGTACATTGTGTCTGTAATGGCATTCGGTGCTTTCTGGCTACTCCGTAACAGACACGGTGTGATGATACAATAATTTAATCCTCTAAATTAAATCTATGTAATAAATTAGCATGACGTACGGGTTTAAAAATTGATAAACGTGCATTGGGCTAATGAAATCACGAAGAAATAAGATATCACAGTAATAATAATAAATCTTGAGAATCAGATTCTGCACCTCGTTTATGACTGTAATTGAAATGGCAGTCGTGTAATTTTGTACTTCTAACAATAATGTGTGCATTTGTGACAGTGTTCACTTTGTCGGTGTAACCTTTAAACTATTAAACAAGAACTAATTAGCCAGGTTTTTCTTATTTAGTAATAGGCTCGCGTTTGACTGCTATCACACCTGATGGAAAGGGAGATGCAGCCTAGGATGTAGCACGCTTGCCTAGGAAATGGCTATTCACTCTTGCCTTGAATATTTCCAGGTTGTACGAAGGGAAAAAATATCCAAAACCGTCGCTTTTAGTCATTGGTATATATATTGCTAGAAAATACATTGAATACATTTTGAAATGAAATGAAATGTCTTCCTTACAAAGGAAGTTTAAAATGAAACTGATCGAAAGAGATGTTAAATTTGAAGTTGTATAGTGATGAAATAGTATATACCTACGTAACAGCATGCCTGTAATTCCCGAAGAGGTAGACAGAAGAGTGAAATACGCTCCCACGTTTAACCAGTTACGTTTCCATCCCACCGTGGAATAGTAGGTGAGCCTATTGAAAACATGGTATTTGCCTGTTTTTACAAAAACATTATTTTGTAAGCATGTTGCGTTTTGGTACATGGCTATTAACGTTTTATGTTTGGAAACGCGCCCTTGGGCAGAGTGATAGACTGTGGCCTTAACCCTATTCATCCTGGGAATAGACTGATATAAGCTGATGATGATGATTAAACTTACATTCCGTGAATTTACCCTTTACTCAACTTTTGCGCCTTTCCATGAGTGATTTCTTGCACATAATCCCCACGCTTGTTCTTAAACACTATTAATAATAACAAAACAATTTGCGGTAAGTATTCATTGGAAAATACGCAATTTAAACCCTAAACGCTCACTAACTCGATATTCCAGAATATTCTCATAACCCATTTCAAAATTTCGATAATGTAACGTCATTATGTTGCGGACGGGCTAAGTAAATAATAATGACGGTTCCTATTAGACTCTCGTAGTTGCGACCCGCGTCAGCGGCATGCGATCATACCGTGCGACTGCGGTATGCGTCATCTTAACCTAAAGAAAGAAACAAGACCGAGATTTACCTATTTGTAAGACAGGACTTTGTAGTGTTGGTAATAAATAGAACTTTACTTGAAAACGCTCGAAGAGTTCAAATTAATAGGGACTAACACGCCAGAAATTATTTTAAACTTGGCTAGTATATGCACGGAAAAAATTCTAGATAAACACGTCACAGCTGTACCAAACAAATTGTCAGGAATAGCCATATTTGTCTTTAGTCTCAACCCTCGATTTTGTAGCGGCACTTGAACGATGTGATATGGATTCCAAGAGCCCATTCATAACAGCCTTGTCTTCAAGTTCTGTCCTGAAGTGAGCGGACATGGACTCCCCATCATTCTGAGAAGGGTTAAGATCATGTCTGTCACGCTAGCTAACTGCGGGGTGGCAGCTTACGTACGCTTTAGAGAAGTACTTCAATTGAACATTTTCAAAAAACGAATAAATACTGCTTCGCAACAAAACCGTTGAGTGAATACGCTCGTTGTGTTTATCATTACCGCATGACGGAGCCGCAGCGGCCGATTTCGAAGCTTCATAGAAAATATAATGACCGGCCCAATTATATTCACATTCACGTAATATTTGAATAGAGTAGTCATTACATCGAGACGTCACAATAGTTCAACTACCAGAAGTGGAACGGGGTCACGGATGTAGGAGAAGTTTATTTTTGGATATTATGTAATTTTTTTACTGCCTCGTTGGTCGTGTTGGTTGGAAGCGCGACTTACGATAGAGAGGTCCTGGGTTCGAATCCCGGGTCGACTACTATTGGAATTATCAATCTTAGATTTTCTAGT
>DVPF01000214.1:0-10637 GCA_018239045.1 Yanguna cosyra | reverse complement strand
ACGTAAACGTAACCGGTGAATGTGGGAGTGTATTGCATTCCTTTGCCTACCTCTTCGGGGATTACAGGCGTGAAGTTACGTTACGTTAAATTCTGTTTTTGTTCGTTCATAACGGATGCCTGCTGTCTTCAGCCGAGAAAATCGTTTTGTAGATATATGCATTGGGTAGCCTATACGGCGACTAAATGTATCAAGCTTTTTACTAGAGCAGATACGAGAAGACAAGGAGACTTGGTGACGACGACATAGCCTCGTGTCATTTACAGTTGACTCGACTTCAGCCTTTCGCAGGCTTTGTAAGTCTAGTCATCCCCTTCTTTTTGAAAGTGGTCATCAGTTTCATGAACCCTAGCGAAAGCTATTCAGCATCATCATCATCATCAGCCTATTCTCGTCCACTGCTGGATACAGGCCTCCCCAATAGCACGCCACTGAGCTCGATCTTCAACTCTGAATAGAAAGTTGTTCAAGTGACCCTAAAGCAATTGAATGTGGAGGGGTGTAGAGGAGTACGGGAATGTGGACCATTGTTGGTACGCGCACAAGTTGACAAGACGCGGAGTCAATGTCATAAATCACTCCCATATTTAAAAATAATCAATGTTTATTAACTTAGAGGCCCTAGAGAATTTCTGCTCCTACAAGCACCTGAATCATGTAAGACAGGTTTGATTAGATGTTAGTTTGGTAGACCCTTAGTTCGTTCTGATCAGAAGCTAAGGTGTCAACCCTGGTTAAAAATAGCTTGAGCAGTACAAGCCTGAACCCCATAACCTTCCTCCGACGGCAAGCTTGATGCAAAGTGACTTGCTAGTGACTTACTAGTCTACCCCCAGCAGCCATGTTATCACCTAGTTTTAAAGCAGTAATGCGCTTAACATGGTGTGAATTTAGAAAGATCATCATCATCTGTCTGTCTCAGAGCACTGCTGGACATAGAGTACCCTTAAGGGAATCTTTACCCATAACAAATTCCACATGCTGGACATGTGGGTTGGAGATTGTGAAGAATAGCTTCATCCACTGCCTGTGCTGCTCTCCATCAGTGGCCAGGTCATGTAGCAGTGTGTACGTGGGCTGCATTATGTCGATGTCAGCGGTGAAGATGGTGAAGTGAGTGTAACAATGACTATCTTGTTACCTTAAAACAGCCCCGCTGCTTGGGAACCAGGTACGGATCAGATCCATCCGCGTCCTTGGCGATGGGCGTGACCCCGTGACACACCACGCCCACACGGAAGTGGTCCATCAGCTCCGCCGTCACGCCGTATGGTGCACCGATCACCACTTCGTGCACATACTGGAATAACAACACAAGATAATCTTGCACCATGTTCAAGGTGTATCTTGGTAGTGTTGCCAGAACAATCGTAGATTTCTAACAAATAAGCCAGGTAGACTCATATGTGTTTTTTTTTCGGGGTGAAAAAAAGAAAAAAAAGAAGAAAAGGAACACGTGAGTGGTAAAATGGTAGATTTATTATCGTTCCAATGGACACGGATCTTCTTTCAGAATGAGAGGGTTAAGGCCTCAGGAGGGTTATATCAATAGTAAATAAATCAATTACCTTACAAGCTAGTACAGAGAGCACGCGTTCGTGTAGATTCATTATGGGATAATTTGAGCCCTTGTACCGATTAACTTCGAGATCTGTGTGTAAGCCGACGATAAGAAAGTCGCCCTGCGCGTGTGCCGCCTCTAAGAAGTCTAGAAGACCCACGTGAAAGAGATCGAAGGCGCCCGCTACGTACACCACCTGAAATTCAGTATACGTTTGTAAAACATATAAACATTTGGCATTTTTCTCTCGACTACTATATAAAGAACCTACAATGATGACAATTACTATATTATTAAATTCAGTAAATATATACACAGTGCTAACTAACGATTTAAGGTCCTGGATATGTTTGAGTCTTTGAAAATAAAAATTAAACTCGTCACACGTCCTACCGTCGGTAATAACAAATTTTCATATATATTGTTTAACGGCCACATGGAAAAAAACATGTTCCGTCCAGTATTATAGCTTAACGAAAATGTAGGATTTTCAACAGCTATTGTTTTAGTCAGAGACTACAGGCCACTTAGCGTTTGAATGTTGTTTAAAAATAGAATCCTTTGTTTAGAATTACACTACGATTGTACCATAACCGTTAAACTGCCGTAAAGTATTATCCGTGTCAGAGCCGAGAAAGAATACATCCCTTGACCACATACTGGGATATCAAGGTGTCGTAAGAGGCGACTATAACCGGCGCTGGCAGGTCGCGGTATGGCGCACTGCCTAGGCACAGCTAGATGCCCTGATAGTCTACAGGCAGCAGCATAGGCGGTGCGAGAAGCTGTGCTCTACGATCCCCAACCCGTATGCCCAGCGTGGGGATTATGGGCATAACCCTTTAGAGAAGGCCTGTGTCCAGTAGTGGAGTGCAATGATGATGATGATGTGGTATACGGATTCAAAAATGGGGTCCTTGCTTATTTTTGTTGGGTAAATTAGCGCTGTTTAATTGCAATTGTGTTAGACAAGTTTCATGAAGGTACGAAGCTTGGCAAGGGAGTTCTTATATTTAGGGACAGGTTTATAAGAGGGTCGCACCTCATTGAGGGAGATTGTAAGACGAATCAAAGGTAGTGAGTATATGAGTATATCATCATGAGCTGCAATCGATCGCAGCGAGGTCGTAGCCAAGACTAGCTGACTGAGGTCCGAACCAAGTCCGGCTATCCCGAAAAAACATATGTGACTGTAGGCGGTGCATAATATAACCCTACATACCTTTGGATACTGTCGAAACATTTGATAACAATAAATATACGTAAAAGCAACACAGTTGCGTATATATTTAATATTCAGTTATTATGTAATATTTAATGAGTGGCAATTGATATACATATTTGTCAATGAGACATACCAAAATGTATAATTGATTGAATTAGTTAATACTATCGTAGAATCGTAACACTAGTCTGGATTTTTGTGTATTTGTTTGAGATAGTATTAATTTTGAATAATATCCAACGAACAAGATATTTGTCATTGATATGTACCTACCTATGTACATATAGATATGAGGAGAGTGTTAAAATTAATAGAAATAATATTGTACATATTTTTATCACCCTAATGGACGTAGAGAAAACATGTTTCGAAAAACTGCTCGTTGGTTGAATGGTTGTATGCACGACGCCCAATCGAGTGCCCAAGGGTTCAAATCCCGGGTCGTGTGTTATTGCATTTTTGTAACTCCGATTTTCTAATAGAAATTTCTAGTGATGGTTCGGAATCAGAATTAGTGCTCGGTGCATGGCAATAGGGTCATCCCCTGTTCCATAATGGGACGTAAACGTAAATGGTGAAACGTGGGAGTGTAGTACACTTCTCTGCCTACCTCTTAGGGAATTCCGGGCGTGATGTTACGTTATGTTATAAAAAAATTTCAAAATTTGACAATGATTGTGACTAACATATTGAAATAAAAGATTAAATTTAAACAAAATTATTCTTAACGGCTTAACCTTAAATTACACCCTAAAATTTAGTCCAGTAATAAACGAGCGAAAGATAAAATAAAATATACACATGGACATGGTATTACTAACTATACATTTAAGTAAGACATTTAATTATAGAAAATGTTTTCTTATGTTTGTTGTTTGAACGTTGAAGGTATTTCATATTTTCAATATTTTGCCGTATCTGTTGTAGGATTCAGATTATCTTATCCGTTGACTGTACGTTCTTCAGCAGGTGGATAGATTAGGAATATATTCGTATAAACATGTTTTGGTTAATGTGTGACATTGTTATTAGATGTGGTATGAAATAACTGAGTAAATTGATAAACCGTATATCTATTTTTATCTATTATGATAACGTTTCATTACCCATTAGAGCCTACATTTGTTAATTCATCCCGAGTAACAATTTTCAACCCCATTGTCATTAATGTCACTGATTTATATGAAAAACATCAAAAGGGCGACCGGTTATTTGTGAAGTTTGAAAGGGGCCTGCCTTCGATTCGTCTTCACGTGATCTAATTGGCTTCGGAGCGACGTTTAAAATTATCATGGAACTAAAATAAAAACAAGTAAATAACCTGAATTCTAAAAGTGATTTTATGACGGGAATTAACGCGTTGTTTCCGTCGGTCGATGCGAGACGAGCGTTGAAAGGTGTTCGGAAAATACATCGGAGTGTCGGCGCCGGCGGCCCCGCGGCCCGCTGGCGCCCGCGGCTCGCTCTTGCGACACATCCGCGTTAGGGCAAGCTTCAGATACTGCCAATGCTCCATTTCTTAGCGCTATTACTATTTATTACGTCCACAACTACTACCGTTTTAACTATGTGACCTGCTCTTGTTGTCCTCTCTCCATACTTAGCGGATGACTTTTAACTTCCAGAACTACTACCGTTTTAACTATATGGCCTGTTCTTGTTGTCCTCTTCCCACCCTCAGCGGATGACTTTTATCACACGATAAAAAGAAGCGTTTATTACTTATAACTCTTCGGATATACACGCTTGTAACCGCGCTTCCTATGTTAATTTCTTACGGGACATTACTCGACGTAATGAACACAATTTTTGTACGTATAAAGCTAAAATGACAACTTTGCTAAACGTGTGAGCCCGTTATTTACATTCTCAAAGATTTCCACACAAAAGACGACGTATAATGTGAAGTTACGTGCCACATTAGCAGTAACAACAGATGTAGTAAATGTAGTAAGTACCATGCTAATCATCGCACTGATCCTCAGACGTACGCCTACATCATCATCGCTATTAGGTGGATTTCGTAGTTTTTAGTATTCCAAACTGAACTACAATAAACAGTAGGTACCGATTTGAAATAATTTCCTCAGTTTCACCGATTGTTAGTTCCATTGCTGTCCAAAAGTAAGTGTATCAAAGCCCTAAGTTTAAGGGACTTGATTATAATTTGCTTTAGGCGGTTTGTTTTGAGGAAATAAGTGAAAAACTTACTTATACAAACGTATTTAATTTTTAATATGAATTCTGTGTCCCCGACGTTCAAGTTAAAAGGGTCTTTCTTACTTTCCCTAGTATGACATCGATGCAAGGATCCCTCGATGTGGATTTTTCTTTTCTATTCTTTCGTTATTTGTCCAATATTCATTAATTTTTCATTTTACTTTCTTTTTAACGCATACGCAAATCTCTATATTTATTAACAGTGTCCGTTTGAGAACCTACTTCAGTACGATCTTTACAATGACAATGGTAGCACATGTAATAGTATTTGGACGGTTTGAAGACGTTAAGAATTGTGAATTGAAATGTTTCCTTAAGGAACTATTAAAAATAAACTGTTATTATGACGTACAAACCCTACTCGCACATAGCCGAACATACACACTGGTATTACATACTAATTATGCAAACAACATTTACTCCTGTTTAGCGTCTCAAACTGAAACCAAAACCATTTTGTACGTCATTCAACGTATCCACGTTAGTTTGAAATCGACCAAAATTTTCACACTGGCGCCGCTGGTATAGGCTTATTTATAGTTTGTGCGTGTTCGGAGGCATATTTTGTATCGTGTCGAAACAGTGGTCCTTCAGAAATTAAATAACAGGGCTGTAGAAGAATAGAAATGGCGGCGGAGGCACGTGTCGTACGCTTTTAGGTATTGTCTCATTTGTGATAGTTTACATTAATACGTGCCGTAGACACGTACAGCGTGGCGCCGCCGCCCGCGACGCCAAGTCAGTGTTTAATCTGTCGTTATCTCGACGTTCGTGATGAACGCAAACACACTGTATATGTAGATCACCTGATGTAAGAATGTTTTTGCAGAGAATTCCTCGTTTTAATCTGATGTCACGATAACGTTATTACCTTTCAAATAAAATATCTTTCTCATGACCCACTGCAATGGTATCCGAGAGTTTTATGTTACACTTTCCATATAATGCCTACCGAACATGATTTGCGTTGAAGTTTTAATGCATCTTCTATTTTAATTTTGACATTGAGTTGTAATAAGTCTGAGGTGAATAATAATAGAAATGAGATAAATTAAAATACTTTAATAATTCATTATGAAATGGTGAAATCGCATTGTTCTCTATACGCTGTATGTTTAGTCGCTATGTATATGTTTATATATACAGTACATAATGCTGATGAGAAATCGTGTAATGGGAACAAACCGTATATTATGACGCTTGGTTGAATAATGTTTAGCGCAAATTATGCTTAATTACAGCTACTGCATATGGCCTTTGTGTGGTTCTGGACTAAATATTCCAAAAATAGTAAAAGTATACCAGCCTTGTTTATGCGACATTTCAAACTTTATCTTCGATTAAATAATTTATAACATTAAAGTAATTTGCAGGTTTGTGTGTGATTTTTATCTATGATTGAAGCCTTAAATCTCCTTTTTCATTTTGAACCGAGAGTTGTTTTTAACAATGTTAATATAAAAGGGTCGATGAATCAGAAAATTGCATCAAATCACACTTTACGAACATAGTACCTACAGTTCACATACGCACTAGCGCGGACTAAATTTACTGTTGGCTACCGACCATATGCGAGTGCACCTGTATGGTGTATTTAAATACGATTGTGTTAGTCACAAATGTATCTTTATTCGTCCGTTGTTTATGAATGGCCAGTCGGTAGCTGCACGCGATACGTGTGGATATATAGGTGTAAAATGAACGCGTATGAGGATGAGGTGGCGCACGGTGGTGACATCCGCCGCGCGGAATGATTCATTGCAGCAAGAGTAAGTGAGCCGGCGCGAGCGCGCACCGGCCGCGTGTTTTCCTTTGACGTTTCTCGGAAACGGCCGTCGTGATCTTTGTTATGCTCGCACTACTCCCCATCGCGCGCACCCACGCCGCTACTCCCTTGCAACTAGTCGCTGTTGATCTAATCGATTGCCAATTAAAAAGTTTGAACGTCCAGTAACCGATTGTAACTGATTTATTTCAGCAGCGAAGAGTACAAGCAGTAGCACCGCGACAGACCCCCTGGGGCCGTTGCCCGAGGGTTGGGAACAGGCGACCACACCGGAAGGCGAGATCTACTTTATAAACCATGCCGCGCGTACAACGTCCTGGTTCGACCCTAGAATACGTAAGTTCGGCCTGCCGTAGCTTTGCATCACACTCAGTAAACATTTTAGGAGCAATTAACTCGGTATACTTTTTATCGATTGTCGACAGCCAACGTTTATGTCCGTTTCGTAGTTACGTACTTTCTTCTAGCGTCACAGCAGGCGAAAAAATAAAAAGTACAAAGTAGAAAGAGAAAGAATAATAAGTCCTTCCAGAAGATTTAATAATAATTATTATTATATCACCACGCCAGATAGATACCACAGGGGGTAGGCGAAGAGCGTCGAGTGCAAAATATCTCTATCCTCGAAGACGTGACGTATTAGTTGCACATTCATTACTCTCTTCCATCACGCCTACCGTTTTCCGAGACTTAGGACCTCCCTTGTCAGCCAGTATCTGTTTAAGTTATAACGGTCTACACAAGGATGTCAACTGTTTATCAGAAGAGGTTTTTCAGTTAGCGGTTGTTAAACATTCTCTGGTTTGTGTTCCAGCGCCGCAGCTGCAGCGCACGCCGGGCGCGGGCGCGGGGCTCGCGGGCGGCGGCTGGGCCAACGCCACGCTGCAGGCTTGCCAGCAGAAGCAGCGTCTCCAGTCGCTACAGAGAGAGCGCGAGCGGCTCAAGCAGCGCCAGCAGGAGATAAGACTCCAGGTAGCTGCCTTCTTCACCTATTTAACCCCTTCATCCTAATTTTTTGAATATCACATCAAATCAAATATCATTTATTCAAAATTGGAGTTCATTACAACACTTTTTGCACGTCAAAATGAAACTACCACCGCTTCGGAAAATGCCTCGCTATGGAGAAGAAGCGGCGAAAGAAATTCCTTATTCTACATCTTCTACTACATCTACATCTGCTACATCTTTGTATAATATCTGCAATAAGTTAGTAAGTATAGCTTACAATCCAATGTAAATGATAAATATCAAACGATTGTTTTTTTTGCTTTCACATTGTTATTTTCAATTCCCGATTGCATTCGAGTGTGAAATGTTATAGCAGCATAGAGTACAACGTCGCTTGAATTATCTCGAGTGTGCACAGATAGGCTAGATTAGCGCGCTCGAGTTATCTCGAGCGTGCCCGTTAAGGGGTTAATTTTATAATGCGAAAATAAAAACAAAATGTGTACCAAACACATGATCTGCAGTGGCGTGTATCCCTTTAATAGATCTCTTTTACCAGCGCTACGAAGGGAGAGTAAGTGAGTTAATAAAATGAAAATATCATTTATACGAAATAGGGTGACAAATACGATTTTTTTTCTAATACATTTTATTACATACATTAATCTAATACATTTTAAGTATTGACTAAGTCTGATATAGTACATCAGGCTTAGTCTTTACTTCATTCCTTATAAATATCTCGTGGTTCCTAGCAAGGAAATAAAACATATTTTCATATATTACCATTTTTGTTATATTGTATTCTATTAATTTTCCTCTAATGCCATATACGTACCTTTTGTATTTGTATAAATCCCCGAGTTAGACGCTCGATGGTGTCTTTTTAAAGTTTTGTACGTTTTCCTTGTATGTTGGAAATATTAATAAATCACGAGATGACGCCAAACGACCACGTAAATAACGGTATATGTGCAAAAGTAACAGAAGAGAGGATATTTATATAAGTTTGAAATAATTTGCATAGTAATTGGTATTTACATACATAATAGTCACTGTATGTACTTAAGACAACTACATTTCGTCTCAATTTTTTTATTGTCCGACTGTACTCACTGGTTGAGAGATTGCAAGCGCGAGTGCTGATCGAGAGGTCCTGGGTTCAAATCCCGGTTCGGGCATTATATTGATTTTTTCTAACTGATATTTTCTATTAGAAAAGTCTACCAGTGCCTCGAGGTCTGGGTTTGTGCTCGGTGTATCGCAATAGGCTCCTTACCTATTCCATATAGGGACGACGTAAACGTATCTGATGCAACGTGGGAGTATACTACACTCCTCTACCTACCCCTTCAGGGGTTACAGGCGTGATGTTGCGCTATATTATTTCCTGTATACGTATGTATGTAAATCCATTTTGTCTCAATTAATTTCCCGCGTATAAATTGTCTGTTTAACTATTCGATACAGTATTAGCATATATCTCAGTTGCAATCGGTTCGCTGACGACGATTTCAAAACTGGTGTCGGGCGGTTGTACCCAGCACTAGCGCGGACCCGTTCACCGTGAAATAAAAGCAATATAACGAAAACATAATTATATGTGCCCAATGTTAGGAATGCCGGGTGTAAAAAAAGAATAGATATATCGATGTATCGATATTTATAAAAATATCAATATCGACGTCGATATATTGAGGAAAAAATTTTGATATATCGATATAACGGTCATCTGTAAAAGATTTTACGTTGTTTAAATAATAGCGTAAAGAAAAGTACATCACGCCTGTTATAATCCCCATGACTTTAGTTAGATAAATAAAAATATATAGTTTTTGATACAATTTTTGATTTTGGATATTTTGTATCGATATATCGGATCAAAATGCATCGGTTAAAAATATCGATATACTAAAATAAAAACATCGATGTATCGATACTTTTTCAACAAGATGACTCAAGGAGCATGAAAATGTCTCCAGCAGGAGTTAATGGCGCGGCAGTCGTCGTCCATCGTGTCGTCGCTGACGAGCAGCGCGGGCGGCGGCAGCACGGAGCTGCCGCTCGACCCCTTCCTCTCGGGGCTGGCCGACCACCAGCGGCAGGAGTCGGCCGACAGCGGGCTGGGCATGGCCGTCACGCAGTCCTACTCCATGCCCCACACGCCCGAGGACTTCCTCGCCGGCATGGACGACCGCATGGACTGCAGCAGCGAGGCCGGCGCCGCGCTCGACCCCGCCGACATCGCGCTCGGCGACACTGACGACTTGGTGCCCTCGTTGCAGGTGAACTTCACACTTACACACTTCACGACGGATACAGCGGTTTTTAACTACGTATAAAGTAATCAAAAGACGTATTTTTGTAAATTTCACTCATCATTATCAGCCTATTGCAGACCACTGCTGGACATAGACATCAGGTCTATGCTTCTGGAACCGCCCACGCTGCTGCCCGTAGACTTACGTTATCCTGTATCTTGGTACGGGGTCGGGGAATAATAAAGTTCACCTATAACAATAATTATAATAGCACCTCGGGAAATCACCCACGGGCATCTGACCCCGAAGTAGGCTCGAAGGGAGCCCTTGTTGTGGCAACCAGATTTGTGAAATACGTTGATTTATTCATTTAGTTATTTAAATGGCACACCAACAGCTCGTAGGCTACACAATTAACATTTGTTTAATACAAAGATAGTTACAATTTGGCCTACTCGCGAATAGTAGCTGTGAAACAGCATTCAAAGCATGTACAGTCGTCATAATACTAAAGTGGATAAAGCAATCAGTGGAATAATATATCGACTGCCTCGTAGGTCGTGTTGGTTGCAAGTGCGACTGCCGATCGGGAGGTCCCGGGTTCGATTCCCGGGTCGAAAACTACAAAATTTT
>DVPF01000213.1:0-10639 GCA_018239045.1 Yanguna cosyra | reverse complement strand
GACATAGGCCTCCCTTGAGTTGGGGTTATGACCATAATCCCCAAGCTGGGCATGCTAGTAGGGGATCGCAGAGCACCGCTTCCCACATCATCTACGCTATTGCCCATAGGCGGCGGGCATTTAGCTGTGCCTATTAGTAAAGTCACTGTAAAGGCATTAAATTGGTTTACAGTGCATTAAGCATATTGTTTACGCTTTCATACATTGTACATACCGATGCGTGATTTTAACGAACAATAATAATTATTATATCATCACGCCACGTCCCTTATGGTGTATGCAGAGAGCACTGCGTGCTAAATATCTCTATGCTTACATATCTGACGTAAATTTAATGTATTTATAGGAAGGTTGATTTATTCAAGCGCTAATCGCTACTCAATTTACATTGCCTTTATGTAAATCTAGTGGAGAACTCGTTACCGAGACAGAAGTGACTTCCATTTATTTCCCTCAGCAACTAATCTTCATGACAACTCAGCGCCATCTAAAGCATTAAATCGTTTTTCATCAATAAACACTTATTACATTATTATGACAGGACAAAAATCACGTAATAGAATAGTTACTGAAAACTATAATAAACTTTATAAAACAGAAAACGTAGGTACTTTGATAGATTATTTGTAAAATCTTTTTATTAAACGTTGTCACAAATTTTTGGAATGTAGTAACTTAAAAAAAATTGCACTGTTAATTGAAAACGCGGGTCGTATTCTTGAACGTACACTGGTTACTGTAAGGGAGTTGGACATTTAATCCGTATATTATTCACTAGCACTGTTTTTTAATGCAAAGCAAGCAAATATAAGTAGTCTTACGTTGAAACACATCCATTGCGGTGTGCAATAGCGGCGCGCTGCAAATGACATTCCACATTCACGCGACGCCAAATAGGTGCGGAACGCGCGATGTATTTGGGTCACATGGTGATACGGTGTAATTTAAACGCGGAGTCTGGAACTGAAGTTTCACCACAAGCAATCTGGCGGGCACATAAGAAGCTCCCAACTAATTCGCGGATCGTGCGTTTCGGGCTGCGGTCGCGCGCGCGCTCACCGCAACCGAATTCCGCCACTGGACGTGACGACGCTCGCCAGCCCGCTGTTTGCCTGTGCGCAGATAGCTTGATCAACATTACCTCATCACCTCAGAATTCCACGCGTTACCCTATGTTTATCCAACCAGTCTTCTAATGCTAATTAAACAAGCACGACCGAACCAATGTATTTTTTTAACGTCACTCAACTACATATCGCCCAATACGTAATATTAAAGTAATACCTATTAAATAGTATATTAAATTAATATATTATCGTTTATTGAATGATTGATAGCTATACTATCGATAACTCGTTTCAGCAACGATTCTCACAATTATTATTTAGTAGTACCCTATATGCGCCGCGCATTATACCATAGAATCGCCTTTCTCTCCTTATGCATGTGGGAAACGCTAATAGAGTAACGTTGCCGTGGATAATTCAATGGTAATGAAACACTAAACATTCTTACACTTGTTCATTGTAATACATTTAGATTTTATGTGTAGACATAAATACCTAAAAGTTTTTCACTTTGGTTTTGTACATGACTCAATCGAAATGTACAAACATGACCATTATTAAATTCTTTAACGACATTCTTCAAATTTTATACTGCACTAAGGTTTTAGACGAAATCGGAACAAATGAGCGTCAAAGCCTTTCCACATATTGATACCATTTATCATGAGAGCGATCGTCAGTCGGAAATGCGGGACGATAGCGCACGTGATGACTATTATCGTCTGGTTTCACTTACGGTGCCGGTGCAGTTTGGAAGCGGGAATGCGATCGCGGGCGCGATCCCCGGATGACAGTGTGGTGTGCGGCGGCGGGACGCGCGGGTTGCATAATGCGGCCGCCGTGGGAGCGCGCGAGCGGCGGCGCCGTTATGCGACGCACGCCACCGGTACCGTTCCATTAGTGATTTTATTAGACGATTCGCGTGTATCGCCCGTAATCAATTTGAGTACGTTGCGCCGCTGCAACTTGCTCCACTTGCCACCTGCTGTACGGCATATGACGCTCCACAGCAGCGTGCGCGATCTACGCTCGCACGCCTCAGCCCCGCAGGCTAATGAATACCTCTAAACTGCAATCACATACTGGATGTATAAAAACACATAAGTGCCAGTTTACCAAGATAGCTCTATATCGCTTTAAATGGATTTCATTTATGGTATTTAATTATTGCTTTCATAGATTCACACAAATAGCTTTGACATTCATAACATTCTATCTCATATTATATATAAAATGGCCTCGATTATTTTAATCGTGAGTCTCAAAATAGAGAATAATATTTTTGTGTTGGCAATATTTGGACATAATAACCGTGTCACGGATGAGTCAAGTGTCCGCTCACTCCTCCGCCGCTGCTCGCCGAACACACTTCTTAAAATGGCACAAGATAGGTATTCTCACTGCCATATGAGGAGATAACTGTTGGTGTTTTATGATCGCCATAACGTTTGAGGATACGATCGTAAAATTGACGCCCATAAGTCTTCGCCTTTCTCAAAAATACATATTCTGTAGTTAAATATAGATATTAAATGATAATAAGTAATCATTGGATTTTCATCAAATTTTACCGTACTGCAACATTATTTATAAGACATTCCATTGGTTTGTACTTAGATGATAGCAAGTGAAAAAGCAATGCTATTTAATGTCATGAATTCTCAAACATGCATTCACCTGCCGATCTTGTCCCGAGACTACGGCGTAGTCGTGTTTGTGTAGCGGCTTGCGTTATTGAATATTTGAACACTGAACGTTATTCAATATTTGAACGTTGAATATTTCTAAAGTATCCAAATTTAACGTTAACTAAAAAGCACTAAGATAGGATATAGCATTCTACTGATACCTTGATTGTTTGACTATGAAGTAGAATAAAATAAATAAATAAAATAGTATCATTCAAATTAGTTTAATAGCCTGTCAAACGACTGAATATTTGAACTCAAATAGCCGTACAACGCTAACAAAATGCTCGAGTCATTTATCATTTAATTGGCGAAATAACCCAAATCTACGTATGGCACAGCTATTAATTCTCGTGCATTCTAAAGTAAACCCGCGTGCACCTGCCAATCGTACGCCGCGACTATTGAGCCCAGTCGTGTTTATTTAAGGAGTTGTACGATAAATAAATATTTGAACACCAGTCTCACTTGAAAAGCTTACACCGTTCCTCTGTCCCATAATAGATCTTATTTAATCTATATGTATAATACAACGGACTAAAGTTACAATCTCCATGTCAAAGCATATTAATAATTTATTTGTGCACTGTTGATATTCTGCGTGATAATTTGTTTGCAAACCGTCATTTGGCCAGCGTAGTAGCCTATGCCCTTAGCTTTGCTATTCTGAAAGAAGACCTGTTTTTAGAAGTGGAACGATAAAAACGGTGATGATGATTTCGGCGCCAGAAAGGAAATCATCATGTACCATGCCTTTTTTTATTGTATTATATTATACTGATATATGTATATGTGTGTGTGTCACACAGATGGATCGATAATGTCACATAATATGTCAAAGACAATTCAATCCAATTTTTATTTAATGTTAATGTTTTTAATATATTGAAGTTTATGTATTATGCATACAATGCGCAATATATAAGAATGTATAATTGACAGTGAATAGCCAGCGATGCGATCGTACATCTATCGACCACTTGTACAAGTGCAGCTGTCGAAATCGCCGGGTACATAGCGCACTGGTGCCAGGTCATCGACCCTCCGCGTAATTAAAATCCTTCATGGAAAGCACGCCTGATGGAATCCGTCCCGGGCGCGCTCACGACCGCGGACTAACCGCCCTTTAAGCGTTACTTTATAAATAGGAGCATGCCTCGGCTCTGTTACTTCTATAATGATCTCCGTGACAATAATTAAAATAGGTATTCTTTGTCCTTTTAACGATTTCGCTGAGTTTATTATACGCATGTATTTTCAATGGTCAGTGTTTACTGCACAACTATTTATTTATTTTTATTGTAATGAGTAGCCACTAGGCGAACCTATTAAATATAACCCGTATAAAATATGACTCATCACAATACACTTTGCAAATATTATTAATTTGCAAAAATGATAAGCATTGTTTTACTAAACAGTTATTCGTATCACTAACAACCTACATATTCTAAAAAGCATCTCTGGTAATAATCTCCGAGTGATACTAGTCGAAAACAAGCAAACACTAAACTTTGAATGCCGTCAGTAAAGTAAAAGTAATAAAGCCTATTCGCCATAAAGGCGAGCCTGTGTTGTATTAAAATTAATCGATTTCGCCATATTTGTAAGTCGGTGGAAATCGGAACGCAGAATAGCTGCCTTGTGCCCGATCGTCGGCGGAGTGGCGTGTCACCGCGGCGCGCGCGCTCACGAACGCTCGCCTGTTCTCACGTGACCCTCTTAATTATAATCTCGGCGCACCCGCAACGGGGTCAAACGGGCCCATCAATAGATAAAATACACTGACTCGGACAATAGGTCGAACGTTACGGTGATTCATTTGATTAATGTGCACAATTTACTATCGCATGTAAACAACTAAACGCAGGCGAATTGAAAACTTCTAGCTAACTCTGATGAAAGCGTAGCTCATAGATGTATGTTTAATTGATGGGAAAAGGATGAGTTGACTACAGCGTTAACCCTGTTATATGCTAATCATAAAAGATTTTATAATCGTGTGGGTGAACAATTTACTCTCATTTTACTTCCACGCATTTGAAAAAATGTTGTACTCGTTTATATAAAAAAATTGTTTCATTTTTAGTTTCAACTGAAAAATTCACTAACATTCAGTGATCGCTCAACATTATTTAAAATTATCATTAAGCAAAGACAATTTGGCCGTGATTCATTTCGCAAATTATGTGTTCGAAATTAGAATTACCATGACAATTGCTAATAGTAAAGATCACGTCGTAATAGCTCAAATCATTATATGGATTAATTTAGAAGTTCCAACATAATTTACTCCTGCTGTAAATGAAAACGATAAAATTAGCTTTAATAGATTGGACTTTAATGTAACCTAGTCATAGCACTAGTATAATAAAAAGTTAATTTCGAAGTCGTTAATACGAGAGAAAATGTCTTAAATAAAATTTAATTTATGCATATATTCATTCTAGAGGTACATGCAATTTGTTTCAATATGCAAATAAAAGTCATTAATTTAGTACCAGCGCAAGTTGTCGAATCGTTTTAGATTTGTATCTGTTACAGAACATACCTTTAAACAAACTCCTTGTTGTTATAACAAATAACAATTTAAGCAACAATAAGATCATCGCACGTTTTTCCTTGTATTGGTAGTCGTATAACTACTAACTACGAATGTGAGGTGAAATCAAACTCAACTGTCTTGATCGCTTGACATAGGAGTTCGTCGTAGAACCATGTTTTGATATGAAATTTTTAACAGATTAAAGATAGATCCTGCTGATGGAAGCGTAATCGTATAGTTATTCCGCAGAACTAATTGCATGGAGGGACTATTAAAGATTTTAAAACGGATACAGAGGATTCTAGCATTGCTACGAAATCACCAAATGCAATGTGAGGTTTTTAAATTCGAAAGTATTATCGAGAATTCGTGTCCAAATATATTATATACCAGGTTGTGTTAGTATTTCCATATTATGTATATTATATATGAAATTAAAACAACTTCTCGAGAACACTATTCACTATAAGTTTGGTGCAGGGCGTAGACTGCCTGCACCGCGACCTCGCTGCAATCCGTGGGAGCTTATGAAGAAGAACCTTGCATAAGTCCGAAAGTAGTCGGGCCATCCCGAAAAACAAACGTGACTTGAGCCGGTACATATATAATCGTTTGTATAAACGCTTACGAAATTTTTATCAGTAAAAAAGTTGGGTGGGTTAAAGAGGTTTAACACTGCAAAAACAACAAAGTCTCAATCGGCATTCATTTCCAATGTGGTACGTCTAAATAATTGTTATTTTTATATTTTAGTGTACATCCTAATTTAATGATTCAAGAAATTGCACCGTAGGTATCTTGTGATATTATTTTTCCAGAATAGTAATAATCCGTAACACACACAGCACATCCATAATCCATAGCACAGTCGTAAAAGATTTAAGTATTCCTTATATACGTTTTATTTTTATATGGTACAAATATAAATAGACACTCTTCCCTTATTATTTAAAATCTGTTTAGAATTAGTAGAGTTCTCGACGTCACCATAGCTTCTGCTATTGGAAATATTCCTCCAGTTATTGGTACAGAAGAATTTTATTGCTAACTGTACAACCAATCCGAGTAACGCACCCAGCCGCTACTGCGCTGTATTTTAACAGTTTACCTGTTGCTACCTATTGCTACCTATCACTGACAACCTAAACGTCTAGTTTAATGAGCCTAGTAAACTGTTATTTATTAATCGTAAACTACTTTAAAGACTCATTTATAACACGTATATAAACATATATTCAATGCTAAATTCTACGATTTTTTTAGGTTTAGTGCTTATACTGGCAGTAAAAGAGTTATTTCTTGCAGCCTCTATACGGTTCTTACACTATCATGAATTCATATCGCTTATTGCCTTTAAATGTTCTGATAAAATATTACTTCTTGTGACGGTGAAGGACAACATCGGGAGGAAACCTGCCCGAGTCCGAAATGCTGCTCTCCGAAGTGTGTGAAGTCTGCGGAAACGCTCTTGACTAGCTCGGCAGACTATTGGCATAACCCTCCTCATTTTCAGAGACGACCATATCTAACAGTGAAATGATAAAGTGTTGATAACGATGTTGAACACAATTATGACAAATTCAATCAATGTAACACGAAGTCCAGTACGTAAAACTAATTTATAGTGCAAGTCTAAGCACAACTACAGGCAATGAACTGAAGTTATCGCCAAGTATTACGGAACGCTTCCTCTACATCTGTTCCCGGAACCTCGATTGGCCGAGTTCGCGGCGTCGCCGCGCCCTGCCCTGTCTGGGGACTCGCTGTTCCGCCGCTGACCCTGGCCCCGGTCGTGCACTCGTATCGTTTACCGCTACCAATTGTTGCATATAATGCATCTAACTACCTATTTGGTAGGAGGCCCAAAGTGCACTAGCTGAACTGGTTTGTATGTTTCTTTTTATCGTGTTTTATATATCGGTAAATACGAAAGCATTGTGTCACAATTTTATTAATACAAAGTCATAGCAATTGAGCTGCAACATTTTTCTACTTCAGTGATCTTCAACCTGCATGCCCAGCGTTGACATTATGGAAAAAAATCCCTTTTTTGGGGAATGCTCATGTCCAGTTTTGGACTGAATTTGGTTGATAATATGATGTGTCTATTAATCACGCAAAATAAAATTTCCCGCCGAGGTTGGCAGTAACTTTTAAAAAGAAATTGTGATGACCTTGTTTTACCTATTAAAAACAGATATACGTTACAAACTGTGTATTAAGAAAGTATTAACTATTAATAAAAAAATATTATATTTTGTCAATTTCCGTCACTTATTATTTATTTTTTATAGTGTAAAATATTACCTTAAAATTAAGTTAATACTGTAACGAACAGTCATGACCCATTACTGTTGTGCCAATTAAAGAAATTTTCTCCTAAATGATACAGTAGTATTTTACGCTAACGTTCTTCAATTTACGCAATTATCTTTTTAGTACAATGAGATTCTCAGTTCTAAGTTACATTTTCAATTCTGTGCTCAACAATAAAAATACTAGTTAAGGTCCCTTTGTACAGATTTTACTATGTACTAATGCTGACCTTCGACCCCCGATCGTGCACTCCGAATCGTTCCTAACCAATCGTTTACAACCACCGATTGTTACTCGTACTTGCATGTGCAATTGCAAGTAACTGCATATTTTTATCAAGTCTTAAATTATGCTGAACTGGAATATACAACAGTTGATTCAAGATTCTTTTAACGGATTAAGATGCCAGAGTAATGCACCATGTAGTTTCATTTTAAAACTTGCAACGGCGCTCAAACAGTTTAAAAATCTTAATCAGTAGAAATTCAAGTTTTAAATTCCCTGACGCCCGTCGCGCTTAAATTTATTTCATTAAAACTTTTGATATAAATTTGTTTTTTTGCAGTGTGATGTTCGGAGCTTCGATCTAATTCTCTTTTTTGAATGTCGTTGCACAAAAAATACCGTAACGGCAATTTTCGGCGGTAAAGTTATCCACCGGCAAAAATTACCGGTTACCACGTCTTGTCTTTATTTTTAAAGCACCTGAAAGTAATTGTTGCGTGTAATTTATATCTTTAGATTATATTTTTATTAACGTTTTGTGTAAATTAGCTCGGATGTTAATTAATGCTGAAAATGTCTTAAAAGTTCATACCGACTACCGCGAGTGTTGCCGGGGTGCGTCGCGTAAGCCGATGGAGTTATAATTATATTATGAAAATAATGTATGATGGAATTATTTTTCTAAAAAACAATCTGTCAGACTTTAGCCTCGCTACATATCTAAGTATCTGGTAAGATTAACAGATAACAGCGTAAAAATATAGCAAGCGAATAGGTACTCTTAACACGTTTCTAAATTAAGCGATTGTTTTGTTGCGCTACAGTTTGTACTTGTAACGGACACCTTTATGATATCACGCCACTTCAACCTTTTCTTGATTGAAGAAGGCAAAGTTCTAGGGCCAATTTCAAAACGTACCGAAATTGACCTTCCAGCTCGGTGCTTTTCACATGACACATTATATATTGTCCTGTCATGTAGCATTCATTTTCACACGTTTTCCGGCAGAAGACATATTGAATGTTGCTTTCCAAATATTTAAAGGATCGGAATTAAATACATTAAAAGCCCTCCAAGTAGGGCGAACATCGTTTACATTTTAATGTAACGTACAATCCCGATGCATCAGGCTGGTACATACGAGTATCAGCTCCCGACTGAAAACAAAACTACTCGTGCATAGCGGCGTGTTGGCATTGGCGAATATATGTAGATGTCCTGAGGCCGCTCACCGCAGCTTCAACACCGTGGACACGTACCAGAAGAGAAAAAGAGGATCAAATCTCTAGTCGAGTGCACAGTCTTAAAAGGCTTTACTTAAGTTCTATATAGAGAAACATGACACCAGCGCCTTCACCTTAATCATTAGTTATTATCTACGTAATTACCGTCACGTCGATTCACCTTTCGACCCCTGAGCATGCATTGAAACATGTTTCTATTAATAATCTAAGTATACAAACCATAGTTTGTCAGACTTCTGAATCAGTTCTCCCAAATGTGAAAAATGTGGAACGCAGTGAAACAATCTAGAAACATTCTACGACACCACAAGCCTACATTTTCGCTCGAAACCGGAATACCAAAAAATGTTTTCAAATATGCACATATTTTTATCAATTTTCTACTCACGAAGCGCGAGGTACGTAGGCTATATCTAGTTTAAATATACACCATAAGAGACATTATATTTTTCACCTTGCATTGCTTATTGATAGAGTCACAGCTCTAAAGAAATATTTTATCTAAAAGTTATCATCATCATCAGCCTATCTCACTTCACTGCTGGACAAGTGTCTGTCCTTGGCTAAAAGAAACGAAAAAGAAAAAACACCATAATAATATTCTTTTGAATATACTTGGCTACTACACTGTCGCGCGCCCTAAATCAAACATAAATACACCAGAAGTTGTGTGCACGCAATTATCCTACGAGTATCACCATCCGCTGAGGTAAAGTTGGCGCTCGTTGTGAGAGACAGCGGTAATGAGTATTATAGTGATATACCTAACATGTCTGCACATCTGTGTCCGCACTGCGTACTCTTTGAGCGGTGAGTACTGCATTAAGTGTAGTTACTTAAGATACATCAACAGGTAATACTTGCTTTTTCAGCGTCTGAAAACAGCAAACGAACCAGTAGAAAACAATAGGCCGCTGCAGTTTGTGAGCAGAGCAGTTGTGACACCAATAGAGTGCGTTTCAATGCCGCCAAAACACAAGCGTGTCTTTTTTCTACCAAGCGGAGCCCCTTTAATCTCACTCCTACTTTCCAGGGTGTATCCATACCCATCACAGACCACCTTCAAATGTTAGGCATAGATCTTACACCTAACCTAAACTTTGGACGCTTTATTGAGTCTGCAGCACAAACAGCTGCAAAGAAACTTGGCGTCCTGAACAAGGTGAAGCAGTATTTTACAGCAGAGCAAATACTCACCCTCTACCGAGCTCAAATACGCTCGTGTATGGAGTATTGCTGCCACCTTTGGGATGGATCTGCCAAGTACCAGCTAGATGCTCTCGACTCAGTGGAGAAACGAGCCAAGAGACTAATAGGTAGAGAAAACCTCACTGAGACCTGCCTTCAAAGCTTGGAACATCGACGTCATGTGGCTCGTTTAGCGGTGTTTTACCGGATACATTTTGGGGAGTGTGCATTGCAGCTCCATGATCTGGTACCTGCAGCTCCTTTTTACCATCGGACCTCCAGACGTACGGCAGGCTTCCATCCATTTCTGGTAGACGTTCCGCGATCCAGAACGAAGCGATATTCTTCATCGTTTCTAATTCGGA
>DVPF01000212.1:0-10643 GCA_018239045.1 Yanguna cosyra | reverse complement strand
TTTATTCTAAATTTCGTGTAAGATCTTTCATTTTAAACTCTCAATAATCGTACAGGTTACAAATGTAAATTTTAACACAGAAATCATTATTGATTTTATTTTAATACATATGTTAATTATTGAACTTTCATCTTTTTTGTCAGGCATTCCTTAGTAGCATTCGGAAATTCATTTTTATACTCTTTTATTACCTGGAGAAGATACTGTTTTTGATTCTCATCCTTAGCTAATATATTTATATATTCTTGAGTCAATTGTACAACTCTCTCTGCTACATCATTAACAACTTTAATCTTCTTAGCAATCTCTAATCCTTTCAAATAATCATCATTTTCATGCCATGTCTGCACGTCAAGTTCCAAAAACCTCGTATTAATATCAAATCTCTTAAAAAAGTCCAAGGTATTGCAATTTACAAAGTAACTTTAAATGAAATACAGAATAAAAATTAATTAGTAAGTAGTTTAAGCAAAATAACCAAAAAAATCGATAAAAATAAATTTTGAACTTTCCAAAGGTTATGTGATAAATTTTTTGCGCCAATATGAAAATTTCTCTATCTAAAGGGATCATAATAGAAGCAGAATTGAGCATTGTTGGTAAGTTAAAGAGTATAATGAGCGAAATAAAAATTATTTGCTAAAAACTGCAAAAATCCCATGTTAATTAAACGGGAAAAGTATCGTTATTTAGGCAAGGTTAAACGGTATCTTAAAATTTTTTTTTTGTTTCTGAAATTGTTATTAGGTCATAAAGAAACGATTTTGACGATACCCAAGTCGAAATAGTCAACTTGGTAAATAACGGACACCCTAATACTCAGCCGCCCGGGAGAGCAGGCTGGGTTATGTCGGACTCCTACCGACTACAACACCACGGTGTGCCACTTCGGCATTATGGGTAGGCCACGAGAACTGTACGTTCGCACGCTCTGGCGTTCGCACCCTGCCGAGGACAGCCGATGCCGGCTCCCTCTTCTGGGCGACATCCGAGCACACTTTGGACGCCGCCTACGCGCGGGCCTTTATGTGAGCGACGGATCGATCGACCCGTCGCCCAACGGCCTCGGGCTGTGAAGCCTCGCTCAGGGCGGCAGGAGACGGGCAAACTGCCCTCTCCGTCGTCCAGTGCGTCGCCGGCGGATCAGGCTGAAAAGGGGGTCAGCCTCCCTTTCCCGCTCCGCGACCTCCTTCCGCGATATGAAATTTTCGCAGAAGGAGACCATGACCTCCCAGCTTCTTTTGCCGCCGACCATGGCCGTGACCACAGCCGGCAGCGAGAGGTCGGTCCCCACCGCCGCCCCTAAAGCGGTCCGCTCCTCCGCTCACGTCGGGCTGTCCTCCAGAGTGTGATTCAAATAATCAGTTGCTTGAATCTGTCCTATCTTTTTTATCACGTACCAGATCAATTTACGATTAGATGTAAATATCTGGGTCGCAGTGACCGCTTTCCATCAGGTAAGTTTGCGGGCTTGTTAGTTTCTTTGGAGCAAAAAAATGCGTTACTTTATCTCTGTACAATAACTTACCTTCAACGATTTACTTACTTAAGATGATAGTCGGCGTACGTCTGATAATATTCATGCTTGAGTCTACCGAATCCGGTCAAGTTGTTATTGGTTTTCATCCAGGGTGGGGGAGACCAGGTCGTGCCTACAATGTGTATTGGGGTCTTAGCCGCTGCCATGAGTTTCTTTATTAGAGGAATCTGGAAAATATTCCAATAAATTAAAGATAATTAATGAAATATTACGACATTGCCTTAGATAATATCCATAGAAAATAAATATCATGAAACCCTCGCCTCCCCTTCCAGTGTTCTGTAGAGGAAAAATGTTCCACATTCAGGCGATTGTCACCAGTTTGACAGGGCTTGGAATTGAAATTCAAAATCAGGACGTAGCATAGGTAGACAAATAATAATAATAGACACTAATAATCTTGAAGCCTGCTTATACAAATAGGCTGGGACGGAAACAACGACGCAGTTAATTATTTAACGTCAAATTGTTTGATATAATTGGATATCAACGGGTATTGGATTGACTGTTGATCGTTAGACGTATTGGTTGCAAGCGCGACTGCCGACTGAGGTCCTGGGTTCAAATCCCAATTCTGGTACTGTTTTGACTGGATTTTTTTGACTTAGAGTTTCTAGTAGATATTTCTCGCAGTGAATACTTAGACCGTAAAGGGAATACTTAGACCGTAAAGGCACGTAAACGTAACAGGCTAACCGTGGGAGTGTACGACAATCCTTCACCTACTTCTTTGCGGATTACAGGCATGGTGTTAAGTATAATTGAATATCAAAAGTAATTTAATTACGTTGTGTTACACTGTGGCAGGTTTGGAACTGTTCTTATCATCATTAACCCGTTCGTCGTTCTATTGTTGGAAATAGGTCTCCTCTAAGAATGAGAAATACAGACTTTCCACACCTCAGAAAACAATGTTCTTTCGAGAACCAAAAATAATAACCTAGCATATTGTTTGTACACCAGGTATTGTTTGTACTTTACCAATAATTACTTACCTTGTAGTGGATGTCTTCAGGCACGAGCGTGTAGTTGGTGAGGTGCACATCGTTCACGGGCAGCATGTTATACGCGTAAGGATGCGTGGAAAAATCACATCCTCCAATCGGGACTCTCAGCATGTTGTATTGTAAGCCCACTTCGCTAGCATACGCGCTGTGATACGACATATTTTTTGTTCGATTCAGCAATGCGATAAGTAGCTTCATTAATTCTAGAATTACTATAAATTGACTACAAATTAATTCTCAGAAGTAACACAAGATAGCGCATAAGTTACTTCTTATACAACGAAAGTGAAGACAACAATTAGGTCGTCTTCCTTTACAGTGCTTGGTGTTCAATGAACATTTGTGAGAGATGATCATTTGTCGAAGACAGAAGACATTGACACAAGGATTGTTTCAAATTTATCGCTGTATAATACAATACATTATATGAAACGTTATCATCATCATCAGCCTATTTCAGTCCGCTGCTGGACATAAACCTCTCCCGAGGGGTTATGCCTATAATCAGCACGCTGGGCTGAGAATGGGTTGGGGATCGCAAAGCACAGCCTCTCGTACCAAATATGTTGCTGCTCATAGGCGGCTGGGGCACTTTAGCTGTACCTAGGCAGACCGCACAGACTGCACCATACAGCAATCTGCTAGCGCCGGCTTTAGTGGCCTTTTCCGACGCCCTGTATCCCGGCATGAGTTCGGGGTAAGTAGTCTTACTCCGCCCGGACACGGATGCATGAGATATCAAGCGTGAAGAGAGAATTGTTTACCAGCTAGTACACGTTTTTGGTAAGTGATATTTTGGACTTACTCTACGAAATATCGTCGCAGCACGATTGACAAACTTTTCCAGTTCAACGCAGCGGCATCTGTTACTGCTCCCCCAAAACCTTCGATTCTCTGAAATTGCTTCGTAGGATCCAGGTCGATACAGGGTAAGCTGCAGTTTGCTGTAACCCGATAGTTCTGCTATTAATGGTTTCTTGAATATCTATGTACATAACTAGTTTATACGTAATATTGGTAAGCAGAGGAGTGTAGTATACTCTCACATTTAACTAGTTACGTTTACGTCCCATTATGGAATAGGGAACAGCATAAGACCACAAATCCTGACTACGAGCCACTCCTAAAATCTGAAATCGAAAAGCCAAGAGTACCTGACTCGGGATAATTTAATTATGTACCAAACTAATTAATTTATATTTACGCCGCGATCTCGATGCTTCGGCGGGAGCGCATGAAGACAGAACCCGGATAGGTCCGAAACTAGTCCCGGAAAATGTGATTTAAGCCGTTACTTATTTTAATCAGATTGTCGATAGGCTTTCATTAGCCATGATTAAAATTGTCGGTGTCAAATAAATTAAACTAGTATGTACTCACTACAATATGTGTTGTTAGATTTTTGGAAATGTCCATTCATTTTATTAAATCGCAATCCACTCTGAAATAATAATTATTATTGTTATAACATCTACTAAAACCCTTGCGGGTCAGGCAGAGAGCACGAAATATTATTGCTTTAATGAAGTGTCATTATTTATATCTGTACTAATTCAATATTCCCAGCCAAAATTCTTGAACTTTGAGCCGTCGCTTTTGTTTCCATTGGGATTTGAAATTGGAATTTAAAATTTTAATAAGAAATAAAATAGCATTAGTAAGAAGAAATCTTATTTCATTTGTAAAGAAGCATTTTAATTAAACGATAGTGTCTGATAAGAATATATTCATAAATACATTATAGGCCCAAATATTTGTTCTATTCAGAACGAAAAATACACCTGACGACAGAGTCAGAAGTATCAGATAGCGGCGTGCGTGTATGAGGAGTGACGACTTGGCACTTACTTCAGTACTGGTGTAAGTGACATACTGGCCTGGCGCCGGCGGCTGCCTCACGAGCTCGTCGCAATATGTCTCATTGCAGACGCATACCACTGACTTGCCGGGGATTTGCCTCACTGCACATGGTTTTTCTGTTCGAAATATGAAAATAGTTATACGAAAATTCCAAAGATGTTTTCTATCAGTATGCTGTATACGTAATCTAAAAATCATCTATTTATTTATGGCTCGTACTTTGTTTCCGACATTTAGGAATCTTGTTATATTCAGCTCAAAATTTTAATATTGTTTTCCTTTGGAGAATGTTACTTGACATTTGTAAATAATTCTCTCTTTTGTATATTTATCCTAATATTTTAAACGATCAATTCTTGTATATATATAGGCATTATATATTATTGTATATGTATACATATATACTCGTGTGTATCTTTTGGTTTTTGGAAAGCCTAAACTTTCCAAAAAAAATCATGTGTATGATGGTTGTTGGCAATTTACTCGTAAAACAATTTAATACCAATTAGGCACAAAATAAACGACTGTCTTAAAATACTTTTTTTTTGTGAGATTAAAGAAAAGAAAGTACAGATTTGAGTACTTTAAGTAGTACAGATTAGAATATCTACAAGTACAGATAAAAAGCAAACTGTTGATCTTATTAAGACACTAATTCTCAAGTACTTACCAGCTACAATGCTATGTACACAGTACACAAGAAATGCGGAAAGAACGACCGGTCTCATTGTTCAGTAAACAAATATCACAGTACAACTAAAACGATATTCTTGCATGCAATCACAAAACATACAAACGTACTGAGAAACGCAGCGGTACTGACAATTGGTTAGTTTGTATCTAAGACAAATTGATCTGCGAGAAGTTCAGTATTTGCGATGATGTTATCGTAGCCTGTCTGTTTGGGTTCGTTTAAAAAACGTACTAACACAACGTGATTAGCATGACTGTAAGTATTTTTACTCAAAAATAAAAACTTTTCTCGACATATCACATCTGACACCGAATGAAAACATAGTTACACGTTGGCAAAATCAAAATCGTCTAGAAGATTCTATAAGCCAGCGTCTATATCAGGGCACTCAGCTTATCTCAATAAATACCAGTTATTTTAAGTAACGTGATATTTATTTGATCACCTGTAATTAAACCGATCGTGCGCTATAACAAAAGTGTTTAAACCAATGCGTTATTTCCCTCGATCACGAATCTCGCTGTGTGAATATAAACATTTCTGTCGATATCTAGGGAGGAGTAGTCATTTACAATAATGCAGGGAAAGTAAATTTTCATACAGATTATTTGTGTCGCAACACGCTCGTACCACTAACTACCAATGATAAAATACATCATAATTTGTTAAATTACATAGCTTGCTGAGCACCTTTGAGCTGCTGGACTAGGCGTACTGTGAGTGTCCACGTTTCAGATCAGTATGTCAGAACAGGTAGGAGGCACTGATCGAAAACCTGAATTTTCAGGCACTGTGATATAGGAAACGAGAAGACTCCACGTAGTTTACCAAATGCCGCCCAGCCCAGGTGAATCCTCCCCTTGGCCTCCTTCTCAAAATTGTTTCTACATAATTGCTATGTCTGTCCGAGGTATGTGTATTCCGAAACAATTTTAAGAAGATGGCCATTTAATAGCCATGTAATGGCCATTAAATGGCCTGTAATGACTCCAGAACAGCCCAGGTTTCCATGGAGTCAAAGGACTTCTCATAGTCCACAAAAGCTAGACATAGGGGCTGATTATACTCTTCGGACTTCTGTATAATCTGCTTCACTGTGTGGATGTGGTCTATGGTGCCATCTCCGCCATGAAAACAGGCCTGATCCGGTGGCTGAAACTCGTCGAGTCTTCTACGGTGGATGGTGATATAATAATAATAATAATAATTTTTGTGATTTTGTCTTTATGATTAAGGGCAAAACTCATCAGGGGAGGCTTATGTCCAGCAGTGGACTGCAATAGGCTGATGACGATGGCGGTGAAGATGCGGTTCTGTCGTTAACGTACATTTTTCGTAAGAAATTAGTAAGAACTGTTTGGTTTTTGCATCCGACGGTGTTGAGTACATAGTGGATGCGGGTAAGAAGGTGAACCTGAGGTGTACCACGAGGTAGCCAGCAGGAAGGAGGATCTCACCGAGCAGCCTGCCAAGCTAACGAACAATCCCAAAGCTGAAGCCGAGTGGCTGCCCTAGTTTCGAACAACTATGGTACATTAAATTAATTTCATTTGCATTTATTAATGTCATACTATAACGCTCAAGTAGTCGTAGTTGTAAATAATTTATGTCCACACGCAAGAAGTCTCGAAGTGGGAGTTAGGGATGTTCAAACAAAATGAGCATAGAGACGGACTAAGTTCTGCATTTACATGTCAGGAATTTTAACCCTTTTCTGTATATCCGCTACACGGATGTGGTTTTTTTATTAAGCAAGAGGCTCGTGTCTGACTGCTATCCCACCTGATGGAAAGCGAAATACAGCCTAGCGTATAGCACGCTTGTCTAGAACGTGCCTATTCACTCTTTTGATACGAATTCAATAATAAGTGGTGATCTGAATCCGATTATTGTTGCATTGTTAGAGACTTCTTCTGATGGGAATGGTTAAATCCATATCAGAACCATTTATGGTTAAATCTAATATGATTTATATTTGGTTAAATCCAATGAAAAGTGTTAAAACCATAGTATATGACGGCAGCCATTTAAGTGTAGACTTTAACCGCCTCGGAGAACATTCTGGAACAATCTTCGAGGATGTGTTTTGTCATTCTTATAGCAAATCAGCCATAATTTTAAAATGAGTTAGCTTTATGCGTATCGACTAATATTGTTTTTCAAATACATTTTGATAGTTACAGATAAAACGCATATCACGTTCATTTATTGACGTTCATTTACCTAATTTTTATGTGTAAAAATACTCAATTCGATTAATGAAGGTCTCTATTGATCCTTACCACGTGTGTATTCTGAGCATTTTGATATGGAAGAAAAATACGTTCTATATTGTTGTACTGTTAAAAAACGAAATTGACAGCAAAATGTCTTTGACCTTTTTGACAATATATGCCCACATGGTCGATATAAAACAGTAATCTTATGTACTGAAATTTATTTTTTTGTTATATTATATTTGCTTAGACCATTTGAATTAAATTGAAGGAAGGAAACAAAATTTTCTGTGTAATAATATTTACTACAACAAATGATATTTATGTCTGGTAAGACACGACATGCGGCAGAGGTAAATATTTCTAAAAGTTTCCTTTTAATTCTATCGATTACGGTTTTTCGGAACCTTTCAAAACCGTTTTTTTGCCTCAGACATCTTCTACAGAATACAAAGTCTTATGTTTTCTGTTATCATATGTTCTATGTTTAAATATTGAAATTGTAATTTTAACTACGTCAAAAATATAGCAAACTAATACTTCAATATATCGTAAAACAAAATTTCAAAATGTCGCAAAATAAAACGATTCAAAATTTGGAAGTCTGATTATTGAATCATCATCGCTACATTATCAAAAATAAAATCTCCTCACGTAAATCCATATCCAATAAATGTATGACCATTTGGGAAAATGTCTTGTACTATACGAAATGTTCATTTATTGCTATTATTAAATTATTATTGTAAGGTCAACAATACAATAAAAATTGCTGGTAGCGTTGGCTACTTGGCCGATAGTACAGCGATGGCCATTTTTTCCAGAACAAAGTTTATAACGAAACTAAAGTAAAATGTAAAGTCAACTTTACACTAATCAATCACATATAAAAACACTCAACTCACTTCGTTTTAGTGTTATTGGGTGTTTGAGAATTAGAAATAGAGACCGATAGAAGCGCGGAGTCTGGTTTCGGTGCCGGCGTATTGCAATAGGCTTAGCCCCTGTAACTTTAGTCGTATTTATAACTAATGTCAAGTGGGAGTACTACACTACTATGTATATTTCTTCTGGGGAAAACAGATGTTCTTTTTTTATAATGTTCACGGTTGAATTCCTCGATGAGGTAGGCAGAGGGGTGTGGTACAGTCCCACGTTTCACCAGGTACGTTTACGTTCCATATTGGTGTAGGTGGTGAGCCTATTGCCAAATACCGGGAACGAATCCAGACTTCAAGCTACTGCTAGAAAATTTACATTAGAAAAATCTAATAGTACCCGACCCGGGATTTGAACCCAGGTCCTATAGATCGGCAGTCGATTGCAACCGCTTGATCGACGAGGCAGTCAGTATTTTATATCATGCCTGATATCCCCAAAGAGGAACCACAGTGGTGTAGTACACTCCCACGTGTCACCAGTCACGTTTACGTCCTATTATGAAAAGGCGGTGAGGCTATTGCCATACGCCGAGCACAAATTTATCCTCCGAGCCACTACTAGAACTTTAATCGCCAAGAACTTAATCAATATCCTCGAGATCAATTTGATACTCTTTTTTCTCAACGCCTAATTAATTATAACTAGGACTTGGATATGAAGCTGTGTCCCGACATTTACGTATGAAGATCCTATTTATCCCAGTCGCCTGCACTTCCAACCGCCAAAGGCGATCGAATTCAAATTCAATTTCAAATCATTTATTTGTCTTAAGTATATAAAGCAGTTAGCCCAATCTGAGTATACAAATATTTAGTGTCAGCTTAATTCGATTACATATTGAATATTCTAATATAATTAACTGACACATTTACTAATTAATTAATGATATAATTATACATAAGGATTCTATGTCAACGTTAAAGTAATATGACAAATTGTATACCCTTAATACAAAATAATCATTAATGTAAATGAGGTATTATTGTATTTATTCCGCAAAATTACTTATTAAGAAATTCCTTGATGTCATAATAACAGTTATTTGATAAATATTGTTTTAATTTGAGTCTAAATTTATTTGTAGTTAGCTTTTTAATGTCATCAGGAATTTTATTATAAATTTAACGCACATCTCATGCTCGTTACGATGTACCAAGTTTGTACGTGTAACATTTAAAACCAGTCGCTGCCCGTTTCTTGTATTTCTGGGGTATACCTCATCCGCTGATTTAAATAAGTCTCTGTGACTTCGCACAAAGAGACCTTCTGAAATATACATAGATGCGAGTGTCAATATTTTAAATCGTTGAAATATAGGTTTACACGAATCTAAGGAAGAAGCACCACATAAGGCTCGAACGCACTTTTTTTGAGCTAGGAATACTCTTTTTACGTGCGAGGAGTTACCCCATAATAGGAAACCATATCTAAGGTTAGATGCTACGTAGCCGTAATATGCTGTTAAAGCCGTTTCGAAATTAATTTTTATACACAAAACCACCGTTTCAAAAAGGAAAATCTTTATATACATTTGCTAAGAATTAAATATACGTAGGTATAGTCTACAAATTTGATCATATCAAGGTCCGATGACGAGATATTAATCTGCCAATAACTCCACGGTAGTGATGGAATTGGCCTCCAAAGGTAACACAGTGTACTTGTCCTGGCAATTCACACCGACAGATTTTGCTGGACCTCTGCAACGAAAATTATATTAATTATTCCACTGTGATATCCAAGGAACTAATGACAACTATTTTGATTTTTTTCTTTCGCCCGCTATCGCTCCTCTCTGTCTTTCTCAATCCCGCTTTACCTACCATCCTCCCCCTCCAAATTCAGAAAAATAATTTCATATTACATTCTTGGTGTTGCTAATTAATAAAAAATTGTCGTTGTATTACCCTATTATCGTTTCAGTGTTGGACATGGGACATGGATCCTCTCGGGATCTCTCTCTTGTGCTGTGCTGATCAATCGCGTTTTGGCTGGTTTTACAGGAATTTGCTTAGGTTTCCTTCCCATGTCTTATTTCAGATGTTACAGCAAGTGATCGTTGTCAACCTGTTTCAGTCCATAGGTGGACGTAAGCCTAACAGGATTGGGAATCGGAGAGTACGGTTTCTCGCATCGTGATCCAGTAAGTGATATTCAAATTAAAATCGCGAATATCTTTTTCAGGTTAGAGTGAATGATCCCGACCTTTGAATTAAGACGCTACATTCTAAACCCCCAAGTTATCACTGCACACGACAAAATACACATTTAAATTATATATCGTGTACTGACTTGTTATACATGATGAGAACAATTGTCTGAATCGGCGTCAAGAATGCAACGCTCTTCACGGATGGAGAGAAGATGAACTTGTGCTCCTTCAA
>DVPF01000211.1:0-10644 GCA_018239045.1 Yanguna cosyra | reverse complement strand
TCACTATTTTACACAACATGTAATGCGTACAGCTCACATTCATTATGTTTCACTGAATGTTATAAATGTTAGGCAAATATCTCACATTGCTCTGACGTACATGTTGTTACCACTCTTTCAGGCCCTACTACTTACTTTATATTTAAGCAGTAAAATGTACAATATTTAGGTCACACAAATGTAATCGATCACTGCAAGCCAAGGAGATGAACTACAGGTGCTTTACTCATAGTAGTTTACTAAATAATGTTTGTGTTAAAGTAGAATGAATACTAACGTTCGAGGCGCTGTAGGTGAGGTCGCCTACTAAACGGGCGGTGAACTTGCAGCAGTTCTCGGCGAGGCGCTCCCGCTGCCTGATCTCGCCGTGGTCGTGCGGCTGGCCGCACTGCCGCGTCATCATCTGCTGCTTGATCGGGTTCAGCACCACGTCCAGCAGCCGCGGCACCACGTGCATCAGGTGCCACTCCTCGTGGCTCCACCTCTCCTCTGCCTCCTCCTCCGACTAGAAATGCATATGCCACAGTAACGATCACAGCAATCACGTAATAATTACGATAACCACCTTTACTCGTATAAACAACAAATAATTACTGTTGCCAATGAGTACAGGCAAACCTTTTGACATAATAGTAAATTTGAGACAATTTATAATGATGATAATTTATAATGACAGCAGATTTAATACAATCTATATGCGGTCTCTGTCTATATACGTTTATATACCCAATTTGTAGTTGGTAATTTATGGTGTAAGTAATATAGTTTGTAATTAATATAATTTAGTTTGTAATTTATGGTGGTAGTTTCATTTTGACGTTCAAAAACTGTTCTAAGGAATCAATTTTGAATAAATACTATTTGAATTAAATTGAATTTGAATTGCATTGACACCAAAACTCAACCGGAAGCAGAACGAGAATAATGAGATTTGCTCATAGTTTATAAAAGAAAATACTAGATTGTAATAAAATAATGATAAAAAATTGCCTTATTGTTCTCTCTGTTGGTTCGAGGCGGTATGGGTGGTGGTTTCTGGCTATGTGAAGATCTAGGCACTGTCGCGGACTTCGAGGGAATGTCCTTCATGACCTAAACGTACAATACAAATAAATAAATATATCATATTACAGCTAATTAAATGGTTACCACTGCGTGAAGCTGCTCATGTTATTTGAAAAGCCGGCTGTTATTACTTACCCGAATGTCGGATCTCTGCTTGTCGTTGGGCAGGCAATTTTGTGTTACCGGCACAATATACTGTAGGACTTCGCAAAGACTGCGCGAGTCGCACAGAGCAGCGCACGTCGACGTCAAAGCTCTGATCTGCGACGGAGGAACGACACCATCCTAAAACATTTAAACAATATTACATTCATGACAATTCTCTTCATGGCATGACATGACAAGCCTCTTCAGACATTTCATATTATAGAATTATACCGTACCCTGACATGATACAGAAGAGAGCAGAGGTAATTCCATTTCAATGCTGGGTTTGGAAAAAATGCGTGGAAGCAGGAAACGATTGTATCATGAGCTTCATTCAGGATAGAATTTGTCAATTCGAGTGCGAATTGTACGTAGCAAATCCGTTGACTCTTGATTCTTCCTGTCTTCCGTGGAAGCATGGCACAGGTGGGGGTCGGGTCGGCCAAGATGCCCTGGATGAAGTTTCTTGCCTCACCGATGATCTCCAAGTAGGGCATGTATTCATGAGAGTTGCGCCTTCGATTATTCTTAGGATATATCTCATTCGTGTAAGACTTCACAAGCCGAATGCAAGCCCTAATGACATACACTAGTCTCTTCTGGTGCTTCATTGTAGTCAGTTTGTGGTAATTAATCGGAATCTGGCCGTTCGTATCAAGGACTATTTCCTTAAATAGATTCCAGCTCCACTGCAAAAGACTGATGAGAGATCTGAAGCACACGACTGTAACCTTACGGGATAGGTTTCTGGATAGAATGATGACCGGTTCACCAAAGTCAAAGTTCCTAATGGGAACTGATTGGTCAGTACTGATTACATTGTACAATAGACAAGGTATCTGACCCGCGTTGACATCAGTCCCGTTATTAGATCGTTTCGATGTTTTGAAGTGAAAGCTCACTTCATCGTTTATCACCAAAGCTTGTCCCGAAGAGCCGCAGTCGGAGGATGGTCCATTGATGCACGCCCAAGCTACGTACCAGCGGCTAGCCTGTTGAATGAAATGGATTTGGGTGAAAATACATTTTATAACAGCTTAGGGATACACAAAAACTGTACTGTCGTGATATAAACAAGGAATCAATATATCTATCCAATAATGCTTACTGCAATTGGAATTGGATTCTCGAATAGTATTGGGAATCTGTCGCGTGGCTGGCATTCGTAAGTCACTTCATCTGTTTCCGCCAATAGGTCGCCGTCGGCTTCCTGATCTCCGCCTTCGATGCCGATGTCGAAAAGTTTTATTCTCGCCGCATAGTCGCCGCGCCCACCGTAAAGGCCTAAACCGCCTAAAAGTACGAACATTACAATTACAAATTGAATTATGACGTATTAACAACTACTACTTGAAGTTTTTCATCAGGATTAAACTCGAATTTTTGTCATTTTTAAACTAACCCAGTAGTATGTCATTTTCACACATGAATCGTATAGCTTCAACGGAATGTCCAGAGTAGCCCCAGCCGCCGCCGTGACTTTCAAATCTGTTCACGGAAATATAATCTTCCATTGCGGGTAAAATGGGCGAGGGGGAATTCTCTCGCTTGCACTCCACAGCCGCCAATCTGGTAACAAAAAATTAAATCACTCATTAAAAATCAAAATGTGTATTTCGTAAGATGGATAAACGGGTTATTTTTGTAACGATGTACGTATTTAGTTATTTAGTATAAGCATGATCAATTTACCTTGCGTCATGTGCATAATTGAGCGAATCCAAGCATCCTAGTAAATGCAATGCTACGTGTAATCTTGTAACAGAGCAGCCGTGCGTTGTAGGAATTGCTAACTCTTGGTTCACTATTGACATGGTCGACAGCGCCATGTTCTCCGTGTGCTTCTGGTCGCTATTGCACACGAATTCGAAGTTTTCCAAGTTTTTAAAGTCTTCCAGTCTTCTCATAGTCCCGTAATTCGGATAATCGAAATCTGTCTCGGGCGCATACGAGTCGGGATCATTGAAGCAGCATTTCTGCAGCTTGTGAGAATCAAATGCCAAAATGTTATAGCACTTTATTATACGCATGCCCGGCTGGTAGCACCACAGCACGTCGTACAGCGGATCGAGACAGGCCAGTGTGTTTACAAAGTCGACCTGTTCTGGCCCGGTCCAGGCATTACAAGATCCGTCGTTCTTGTTTATAGTTATGCATTTGAAGGAGTGCTCCGGACGATTCGGAAGCACAACTGGAACGAGAATACGAATGAATGTTTACAAGGAAATATAAAATCCTCCATTAAATTTAATTGTTATAATTCACGAATGCGCATCAACCTGGCCCCCAATAATACAGTGTTATGTATAGCTTCACGAGTATTGTACAATTTAATATGTACCTATTTACTTTTACTGTACTGTAATATGAAAACCACAAATCGGCAGTTTCAATAAATATCAATATTAAAGGGTGTAATATTTCTTTTTTTCATGTCAACATAAACTACTTTTTAATATTATAACTTCCATAACCTGAACATTCCGATAATTTAGAAATAAAGCTTTAATTGGACTATGCATTTATCGTTACTATTATATAATTCGTAGAGACCAATCATACGCCCGGTAGTGTATCACACACGCACCCATCTACTGTAATAGAAACTCTAGGAACACTTAAGTTTGTAAAACGCGAAAGGCTGACGCACACTCGTGTACTACAACAATTACAGTAGATACTTGAAATTCGACTTACTGATAGTATTCCTGTTAGCCGTGATGGTGGCACTAAAAATAGTGTCGGTCTTTATAAGGGTCTGTGAGACCTGTACGAAGGTCTGATCACCCGAAGCGGAGACCCAAACAGCCTTGTTCGAATAGCGCGGGCCGATGCGCGGCACGCGCCCGGGCGTCGCGTACCAGATGGGGCCGCGCTCGGTACGCGGTTCGTCTATACGCGGGCGACCGAGCGCTCCTTTCTGTCATTAAAATAAAGAAAATATTTCAAAATTAATAATAGATTTAAATCATACTTAAATCAATAATAATCAAAACCTATTTAAATATTAGATACTTTGTTATACCATTTCCGAATTTAAGATAGACCTATCAATTAAATTTAAAATAAAAATGGCCGCAATACTCCAACTAAGAAGAAGAAAAGCAACGGGTTGTCTGTACCTGGAAGGCTCCGAAGGTGAACACTTCGCCATCGCGCGTGAGCACGCCCGTGTGGTTGCTGCCGGCGGTGACGTCGGTGATGCGCGGGAGGCGCACGCGTACGATCCGGTGGTGCACGGACACGTCGCCGGCTCCGAGCGCGCCATATTGATTGGATCCGAATGTCAATACTTCGCCTGGCGAGGCACAAACGACATTAGGTTAGTTTAGCTAAAATAACAAATGTACTACTTCTATGTAAACAACACAACGAACATAATAACAAACCTATTATACTATAGAAAACTGCAAAACATACGAATACTTACTTTTTTCATAGGCGTAGTTTCGTGACTGAGTATCAATGTTATCATTTGTTACCCTCACCTATATTTATAATGTTTAATTATTTTCAACTCGTACCGAAAACGAATAGACAATAGACTGTAACGCCACAATATTTCTACATACATGCGTCAATTAAATTATATTAAGCGGTAGAAACTACAATTTCGAACTATCCCAAACGCCTTAAATGAAAAAGATATAGTAACAGTATGTATTGCTCAGACCTTTTAACAAAAATACTATGGTTATATAACAAAAACTATATCAAATGTTCCTACTCACCGCCTTCGACGAGCAGTACGGTATGGTGCAGACCACAGGCCACTGCCACAATGCGATGTCCGCCGGGGATGGCGATACGCGCGGGTGGCAGGCAACTCAGTTTGATGCTTGAGTCCCTATCAGAGTCTAATCCAGAGTTGCCTTCATATAAACAAGCCGCACCTTCTAACATAAAAAAATAGGCAGTATAAATATTATTGTAATACATTTTATACAAGTATTTGAATACTAGGGCCTAGTATAGTTTTCTCTGAATAGATACCATCGTGCGAGTGAAGCGCTTTGTTTCAATTACTTTTAATAAATAAAATGAATTCATCATCATTATCACCCCATCATCGTCCATTGCTGGACACAGGAATCTACAATAATACGCTACTGAGCTCGATTTCAACTCTTTGCAACTAGCTTTGCGTACATCGTCCCTCCACCTAGGGATGTATGGAAACACACTTCCTTGTTAATGCCCCCAGACCAACCACAAGGTCCCATGGTGTATTCTGCCCATTAGCGAACGAAGCCTTCCACCTAAGTTTAGCTAAAGGCCTCAGGCCAGTAACGGACAGCGGCGTCATCGTTCCGAGAAGCTAAGTCCTTCGATTCTAAACTCGCCTGCCCAGCATGGTAACTACGAACGAATCCCCCAATGACGCAAATCACAAAATGAATTCATATCAAATCAAATTCATAAAAAATATAAGTGTAAATTTTTTTTTATTATAATATAATATACCCAAATTTATTATAATGTAATACATTTTGGCAACAATGTGGACATATAGACGCATGTTACGTATACGTTGGACACATCGGGTGACTAACGCGGAAGGGATACGCCGAGCTGCATAAAACCGCCAATCGTCAAAAAGCGTAAAGTTGCATATCTAGGCTACTTATTCAGAAACATAAGATATGAACTCCCGCTACTTGTAATGATGGGCAAAGTGGCAGATCAGTCAAGTGTAGGAGGAAGCCGTGGTCGAGAAACATCCGAGTAGAGACAGGAATCGCAAGTGCCGTGGAATTTTAGAACTGATGCGTGCCTACTATCACGCAGTCACGCTCAGCAGCTAAAGCGAAAGATCAAATTATAGAAATTACGACACTATCCTGTGACACTTACCGAGGTCATTTGAAGAGTCGGAGCGCACGTTCGCTTCCTCGTCGGAATCGGTCGTCTCATGCGGCGTCTGTGCGTACAGCTCCGCACAACGCCGACACACGCCGCATACCGTGCACCCTGGATCGCCCTCGCCGCACCCGCAGCACCTACACACACCAGGTGACATGACTAACAGTCCCCAACTATATGAGTAAGAGCATCTACAGAGCTAAGCAAATTATAATGATGTTACCTCCAATAGGAAAGATGACAGTAAGTAAAAATCACTAAAGTTATATATTTATTTCATAAAACTGGAGTCACGTAATACAATATACGCTTTTATTTTTACTAAAAAGTGAGATTGATTGATAACTGATAAATATTTTGATAAAACAAAAGTACGAAAACACGGCAATCCGCATTAATATATGGAACACCAATCAGAGCGAATGACGTCACGATTCAGTGTACGAACGAGAGTCATTATTGGCTTTCTGCTCTGGTAAACACTGCGAGCAGTGTAAGGTGTAACGTTAATTTAAACGAATTTTATACTGTCAGTTCATAACGGAACAAATTTCTTTCCAATAAGATCCCTAAACAGTGTTCGCAGTGTATATCGGTATCTGATTACGCTAAAGTGACGTCAGTGCCATTCTATAACAGTTATAACCATTTTGGTGTGAACTTACAAACTATAAACTAAAACTGTGCTTATTGCTAAACCTTACATTTCTACAAAAATATATCATATAATGCAAATAATACATATTTCCCAGCATTATAGGCCAGTTTTTGAAAATCTGTCATCAGACCTATTGTAACTATTATTTGTTATTGTAATTCCTTGTACTGTAGTGTGTTGAATACTCACTCCCCGGGTATGCGGTTGCGACCATCGAAACGACAAGCGTTGGAGTAGCCAGTGCATTCTTTACAAATCAAGCACACGCGGCAGAAGTCCAGTGACCAAGTGTGCACGGCGCACAGTTCTATATCATCGGGCTGTAAGCGTGGACGCTTACTGAGCGGATAAGATCCTGCAATGAACATGGACATGGAATACCAGAGGAATAATATTCTCAAATATATAAATTAAAAATAAATTACAGAAAATTTAAAAATATAAAATTATGTGTTAGACTTTAGTACCCTAATAAATTTGTTATTATATATCGTTCATTTTTTATAGTACATTTTTTATATTTCATCATCATCATCATCAACAGACTATTTTCGTTCACTGCTGGACATAGGCCTCTCCAATAGCACGCCACTGAGCTCGATCTCCAGCTCTTTGCATACAACCGCTGCCAGCCACTTTGCGTATATCGTCACTCCACCTTGCCCGAGGACGTCCTACATGTTCATGATCACCGTTACAATAAAGTTGTTAATTCACTACCATATTATATACATATAACATATAAATTATTTTTAGTATTGTAGATATTATGTTAAGTACATTTGTTTTGCTCTCCAGGATAACGCTGTTAGATCATCTAGTATGTTATCTGGGCAAGGCTATCACAGTGCAGGTGAAGGTGAAGGGCGCCAGTGGCTCTACCAGTACCGGTTCTATTACAATGGGCACTAGTGTGACACCAGCGCCTCCCGCTGCCTGGTTCATGCGTGGCGAAACCCTCAAACAACATTCGCATTCAGTCTCAAAATTGCTTCTCGACATGGCTGAGGTACCTAATATTTTCATAATTTAGTAAAACAGAGCTGTGGACTTGGATACAAAAAACAAGACACTCATAAAGAATTTTTTTTCTCTATAATACCTATCAGAATTTAATAGCGGTATCATCATAATATCATGATCAAAGCCTTTTGCAGTCCACTGCTGGACACAGAATAATTTCTAAAGTGAAATCTAATAACAAATTAATATTAAAATGCATTTTCGTGTAATGCATTATAATATTATGCATGCGTTGAGCATCCGTTAATCATATTTTAAAAATGTTATTTTCATTTGGTCCCTGTTTCAGGACAAATAGTTTTAATAACAGTTTTTTCAAAAATTCTTAATATTATATTTGGAAAGTTGAATTGTAAAAACGTGATGAAATCACGTCTAAAAGTCGTATTACAGTTTGTTGTGCTATCGACGTTACCATTAGTCGGATAAAATGTTGTAAAGGACAAGATGACTCCTGCGTGGGGCGTGGAAACGCGCACGGCGTTGGCGCACTACGTGGCGGCTATCGCACAAACTCCGGACGCCGACAGACAGCCGGCGCGCTGCCTCGCCGCGCCCACCGTGTGGATGGCGCTCGCCGCGCTCTGCGTCTGCGAACAGGCGCACATCGACCTGTGAGTACTAGCGAACTCATCATCAGCCTTCATAGACAACGCCACTACAAGCAAGAGAAAATACTCACTAACAATCGATACATGTTATCATATCATTTCATATATTGTTCGATTATACCGTTTCCGATTACATGTTCGATATTTAAATAGCTGCTCTATTACAGTATCAATAGTGCGAATGAAGCTGGTAAATGTAAAATTGAAGCACCCGCTGCGACGTCATCTGCTCCTGGATCCGCTACGGCCAGTCCTGCGCGGCGGCTGTCTGGTATGAACGAAATGGCCACTCCGCCCAGTGGGAGTGCGGGATCTTCTCGATCGAGCCTTGCATTCGAAACCGTCTCAGGCTCATCTCGATCCAGCATTACTTCAGATACCGGCGCTGGTCGATCTCGATCTGGCATTGCGTTAGAAGCCGTTATTGGACCATCTCAAAATAGTTCTGCAACAGAAACCATTGCCAGCTCGACCCGTTCCAGCATTACGTCAGGAAACATCAACAGTTCATCTCGATCGAACGATGTGCTCGAGTTCCTCGCAGGCACATCTCGATCTAACAACGCTTTAGAAGCCATCGCTGGTCCGTCGCGGCCTAGTCTTGCATTCGAACCAGTTCCCGGACCATCTTCAATTACTGAAACGGCAACCCCATCCCGTCTCGCCAAGCGCAAGCCATACAGGACCATTACGCTTGCTGAAGTGGTCGTTGAGAAGCCACCTGCTGTTAAGGTGCGATCTACCGCTCAAGGGGTCGGCGTGGCTGCTGAAAAAGAAGCCAGCGAAGCGGGTGAGAGCGAAGCAAGCACAGTGGTGACACGTCGCATGTGCGTCAACCACGATGACGGGTCCACCTGCGCTGTGATCGACTGTTGGACCTGTGGTCCGCTGTGCACCGAGTGCGACCGATTTCTGCATCTCAGTCGTGTCTCCAAGAGCCACCAGAGACAGGTTTGTTCTGATATTATTTATTATATTTATTTCTATGTATACTGATTTGTTACTTATGAAGTATTATTTCGTACAGATGTTACCCGCATACATAAGTATTATATACTTTACCACTTCATATATAATTTCTACTACGGTTTTTGCATTTATATATTGTACATATTTTAATAAATTAAGTGCCCGATGCATGGCAATAGGCTCACCAACTATTCCATAGTGGGACGCAAACGTAACCGGTGAAAGGTGGGAGTGTTCTGCATTCCTCTGCCTACCTCTTCGGGGATTACAGGAGTGAAGTTACGTTACGTTATATTGAGTAGCCCCATAGTAGATACAATATTTTCCATATGTTTCGAAATAATCAACTTAAGAGAAAATAAACCTAAAATTAATTCGTAATAACAATTATGTATAAATTTTATTTCTGTTGCGATTCAGTAATTACTTCAAGTAACGATAACCTTGTTAATGAAAAACTTGGAAAGTTGATTTATCAATCAAATCTTGGTTTTATTAAATCAAATGGTATTGTTTAAATAATTGTTACCGTAAAGGTAAGCAAATTGTATTTCAAGTTCTATTAAAATTGGACAAATGCGCAGTGATTTGTGAGAAAAGAATAACAGAATCGAATCAAAATCCTTATTTTCATCATTAACATGAAACTTCTACTTTTTACATTACTCCCAATTTATATAGGTAACAAACTAATAATTATACTTAAAACACCCATAAATTAAGCAACGCCCCTTGCTATGAACTTTTGAATAAAAGTGCAATAAATAAGAACAAAAATTATTGTAATTATAAATATACAAACCGAAACGGAAGCATAGAAGCGAAATCCTCACCTCGCGGCTCGGAAACATAAATCGGGGGCCATTCGCTGATCCCCTGTTTTGTATTCAACATTGTATGTGCTTTTCATTTTCTCTGCATTCACAGCGGACGTATCACAGTCAAATATGAAATGAATTATACACCTGAGGATTGCATAATAATAATAATAACTCCACACGGTCGCAGTCAGGCTTTAGGGTCTGTGTCGCCCACGCTTTGAATACGTTCGTATATATCACATATGTACAAATGAACGAGCTCGAAAGAACTATAGATATGTTGCTTAAATTGCTGTCTGTCCGGGAACCGAATTCAAGTCTTTTGAGGCTGACGCTTTGATACTATATAAAAAACTAATGATAATTATGCGAGAATTTCTAAGGGAATTGCAGTAATTGTATGCACCATAATTATAACAATGAAATATAAAAAATTGCCTGCCTCGTTGGTCGTGTTGGTTGCATGTGCGACTGCCGATCGGGAGGT
>DVPF01000210.1:0-10647 GCA_018239045.1 Yanguna cosyra | reverse complement strand
AGTGTACTACACTCCTCTGCCTACCTCTTCATTGATTATAGGGGTGAAATGACGTTTTTTAATTCATGTTTGTAATCGATCTTATATGATAAAATGTAATATTTAGCTGCAAAAACCGTACGTCCAATAAAAGCAACGAGGCACTCATTACATACACATATATGATTAAACTATGTAGCAGATTAACTCAAGTATATTTTTTCGAGGCAACCCAATAAGTTTCGGACATATCCGAGATTCTTTTTCATGAGATCCCGTTGATGAGGCTGTCAACACAATCGTCATTAGAAATTATTCAGGCCATCCCGAAAAAACATACTTAAAGTAAACCAGTACAATATTTAAGTAGAAATATAATCCAATATTGTACAAACATAATCCAATATTGTATTCGTTGTGACAACAGTGAAAATATGATTCAAGCGATTTAACCGCTCAGAACAAGTCATCTCCATACTCCGTCGTCTTCCGCTTCATTATGTTGAAATGTAGGGGAAAAATAGTAAATGTAAGGAAAATTATAACAATACTAAACAGGCAAGGCTCCCCGCAATATTACCTGTTGACCTAGTTCCGCGGCGGGACTCTTGTGCTTACAGGATTTTAAATGCATCCCTCTGTCGTAACTATATGCATTGTAGTTCTATCCTGTGCTTTATATAGAGCTATATTTTCTGTTCAAATCCCGCGAGAATGTCGATGGATGCAGCTACCGAGAGAGGTAAAGGACCACATATCTCGAACGAATTGGCCAGATAACATTATATCATCTCGCCACGTCCTGTGTGGGGTAAGTACAACTACCGAGTGCCAAAATTTCTCTATCCTTACAGACTTTACCAGCTTCTTCTGCATTCATCACTCTTTTCATACACGCCAATATTTACATAGATAAATGATAAATAAGTTGTTCTTATAGTTATCAAAATTTGATAACACGCCTGTAATCCCCGAAGAAGTAAGCAGAGGAGTGTAGTACACTCCCACGTTGCACCAGTTACGTTTACGGGTTTGAACCTATTGTCATGCACCGGGCACTAATGCAGACTCCGAGCCGGTACTGGAAATTTCAACGAGAAATTCTAAGTTAGAAATACCCAAACCGACCCGAGAATCGAAGCCAGGACCTCTTGATCAGCAGTTGCGTAGCAACAGCTCAACCAGTTTATTAATGGAAATACAGCTTACTGTCTTAATGTAAATAAACGTAAAGTAAGAATCTTCATGTCCACTAAGGACCGGGAATGTGCCTAGTGTGCGAGGGTTTCAGTAAAATACACACAGGGAATAATTTAACAGTATGCTCCAACCCTTAGTCGCAGCTTCAAAGGGCTGTAATTACAGTAAAAAATGCACGACACGGTAATAGAAACACTTGTCTCAAAATTGACATTGCTTACTTAACGTCTAACTGTGCATTGAAACAAAAAGCGTAACATCACGCTTGTAATCCTCGTTAAGATATCCAGACGAATGTAGTACATTTCCACGTTTCATTGGTTACCGTTACGTCCCATTATGTAATAGTAAATTCAGACTGGGACCCACTACTAGAAATTTCTACTAAAAAATCTTAATTACAAAAATCCAGTAGTAGCCGAACCATAAATAGAACCCAGGACCTCTCAATCGACAGTCGCGCTTGCAACCAATGCGATCCTGGTTGGGAATCGAACGCTCGACCGCCTGCCAGAACCCCAGTTTTTTAACTAATACATCAGCAGCCCAATCTAATACTTTAATTTAGCTCCAGTCTGTGCAAACACTTTCACACTAAGGCAACTCTTACCGATATCAGCTTTATGTAACAGTATTATTAAATTTTATGAAAACAAAACTATGCAATAACACTGTTGAAATATAATTCCCGTACTAAAAATAATCGCGGTCGTCTCCCCAAATCTGGGGACAGCCGGAGTAGAATTCACTTACCGCTAGTCAGGGTTGTTCTCAAGTCCGAGCGACACACAGAATTATTTAACAGCCCAGTATCTGCTCTAATCTTAGTCATGCCCTCAAAGTGAGTTGTGTAGGTGGATTACAGTTTGTTTCTCCTTAGTATTCTCACCTGACTCCCGCTACTCCGCCAGCGTGTTCGGATGGACTTTATACTTAATTATTTTTCGTACAACCAAAACCATTGAAAATACTATTAAATGTTTAAGATATGCAGATTATCGTATTTGTATTATTCTAATTACTATATCGTCACACATTTATGGGGTTGGTAGAGAGCACTGGCCGATTGTTATCTCCATAGAGAGAAAAGATGTTAATTAAAAATTATATTTTCGTGTACTTTTCATATCTTATCAATTATCCAAAGTGGTGTTGTAAAATAAAACGTAACATCACGTCTGCAATCTCCGAAGAGGTAGGGTGAGGAGTGTAGTTTTACACTAATTCCGAGTCACTACTAGAAAATCTAAATTAGAAAAATCTAATAGTACCGAACCCAGGACCTCTTGATCGGCAGTCTCGCTTGCAAGCAACACGACCAACGAAGCAGGCAGGTGGTGTTGTAAATATTTATTAAACCAAATCTCCCGATTCTCACCATCGCGAGAAATTATTTCGCGATTACAAGATGGCGCCCTGTTCCCTTATTATTTGTTAATCAACAGGAGTAATAAATAATGCGGAAGGCCCCGCTAATTGCTTGTGTGCTATGCAGCCATGTTTATGTTGTCCAATCCGAGGATTTTGTTCTATCATGCCACCACGTGGGTTGCGCTATTTGCAACATATTCCCACATCGCTAAAGACATAGACTAATGGAGTATTAATTATTACACCGCTTCCTTGCCGTGATCGGAGCCAAATCCATTATATACTAATGATGTTCAAAACGGTTCTTACTAAAATATTTAATGTAGGTATTTTGAACTTTAATCTCACCAATTTCATTGATTCATTGAGGCAGAAGCATGAAGTGCTGTCTAATAATTCCCCAGATGTACGTAAATACTCCTAGTGGCCAGTGTGATTGGCTAGTGATTTGTACAGCATTACATATCGTAAATCATCATCATCATAATCAGCCTATCTCAGCCCACTGCTGGACATAGGTCTCCTTCAAAGAGCGCCACCGCACCCGGTCCTCGGCTTGCCGTATCCAGCTACTGCCTGCAGCCTTTCGCAGATCGTCATCCCACCTGGCCGGAGGGCATCCTACACTACGTTTTCCGAGCTGCGGTCTCCACTCCAGAAATCGCCTACTCCATCGGCTTAGGTCCTTCGGAAGATATGCCCAGCCCATTGCCACTTCAACAAGCTAATCCTTTGATGTCGATAACTCTCGCTCTCTGTACATACCTACTCAAGTTTATACTTTCATAGCACAGACGTATACTAAATTGGTTAAAACGGGATACCACTTTACAAGACGATCCAGAAATAGTTATGTGGGGTGGTTTACAAGGTTCGGCAATCCTGTGGTAGACTAGCAACTGTAGGGTAAACATAGCTCAACTATAGCAACTGTACTACGCGTTTCCAGAGATGGAATTGAGAACAATGGACCCGAGGCAGGAACAATATCTTGTAATTGAGCTGCAAATTGCGCCCCTTTGTAGAAATTCCGTGAGGTTTAAATTTCAGTCTTTTCATTGCGCTGCGGAAACAAGTAATAAAATGTGACTACTTACGTAATTCGATTGCGCTTAAATTCTTTTGTTGTCGACTGTGCTTTGGAAATAAATGATATTACGCAATCATATGACAATAAGTAACCATTGCCGTGATTCGACAAGTCGAGCTTAAATACAATTATTTAACATAACATAATATCACGCGTATATTTCCCCTAAATGTTAGGGAGAGAAGTGCAATGCACTCCCACCTTGGGATACTTCTCACCATGGGATGGTGGTCACTCAAAATGGAGGCGAGCCTACTGCCCTAATAATTTTATATATCTTCAACATTTTAACCGTTACACGTAACATCACGCCTGTAATCCCTGACGAGGTAGGCAGAGGAGTGCAATACAATTCCATGTTTCACCAGGTACGTTTACGTCCCACTATGGAATAGGTGATGAGTCTATTGCCATACACCAGGCACAGATTCAGACACCGTGCCACTACTAGAATTTTCTGCCACAAAATCTAAGTTAGAAAAATCCAATAATAATCGACCCGGGATTTGAACCTAGGTCCTGTCGATCAGTAGTCGACAATATTTTTATCATTGGGTCTAGTTGCTCCTCACATCATGAGAACCATGTTTTTCAACACCACATATGTACATAAATACATATTTAATACGTTGCAATATACTTCACGAACACTGTAAGCAAACCTAAACTGCGTCTCCATCAATGCTCGAGATCCGCGCTCGCTACAATGCCCCATAAATGGACTGCAAGGCGTTGCTTTGTCTTCACGTAATTCCCCCTAAATTTAGCACAAGCTACATATCCGTTGAATTATGCATGGATACTGAAACACAGATTGCTTTAAGAAGTAAACGTAAGTAAAAATCAGACGTTAACGTAAAGATCTGGTTCATATATTTAAAACACTTATACCATGTGCGTAAATACATAATCTACTTACGTAACATCACGCCTGTAGTTCCCGAAAAGGTGGGCAAAGGAGATAGTACATTTCCATTTTCACCAGTAACCTTTGTGTCCTACCATAGAATCGGTGGTGAGCCCATTGCACCGGGCACAAATGCTGACTGAGAAAATCTAAGTTGAAAAATTCCAATAAAACACTACCTGGGGTTTGAACCCGCTACCTCTCGCTCGGTACTCGCGCAATACCCATGACCGATGACCATTACAATAATCTATCACATTATAAACGATTCTGCGATTGTAGCTAAGGTCAGAAGCAGTATTACTAACAAATGATAGCAGTTATAAGCTGGCTTTATGTTGAGATATTAAGTGCGGCCGCGGTTGTTGATAATGTAACTAAGAGATTTGCTTATTGTGATCATTCGCCCTTCCTGGTTGTCTAATTTATGATAAGATAAAATAACAGCATAACTTAGGTTAATACATCTTTCATTTTTTGATTATTATTCATTGTCTTGGCCTTGACCAACTACTCTTTGTACCACGCTAAAGTCCATTTTGACAGTTGACATGTGACACACAGTACATTTTGACAGTTGACATGTGACACACAAAACATTTTGACAGTTGACAATTGACAGGTGACAATATATTTAATATTATGCGAGTAAATCCTCATGAAAGGTATTGCACACCCATATCACCTTGATTATGTTAGCGCCTACTTAGAAATGTAATCGATTTATTTACATCACAGTATCCAACTTTTGATTACTCGTTACGTAGTTTACGTATAACATAACTGGTGACACATAGTAATACATTCCTGCCTATCTCCTCGGGATTCCCCAAATCTATCACCGTATCCAAAAGTATTTTTGCACAACAACCCGCCTTGGCTACGTTCGAAAATAGCCACGTGTGCGCCGCTCCTTAAACTGCGATACTCGTTTCTCGTCCGTAAATTGGCGAGACTGCGGTCGCGGATGAATAATGGAGGCACCAGCGGTTACAAACGGCTGGAGGTAACAAACGAGCTGATTGAATATTTACCCTCTACTTATATTAGCAGATCGCTGGGAGGTGAGGCCCTCTGAATATTAATGGACGTGTCGTCACGGGACTTAGAGTACACCGGAGTTGTACAGAAGCGTCATCGGTTTTGACGACCTTCGAAATGAATTCCGTTTCCCGTTAATGGGAATTTACGGTTTTTGTTGCGACAGTATGCGATAGCCTTAACATTCGCATGCTTCTGAGTCTCTTGCAGGCGTACAAAAACTGTTAAAAAAATGAGATTTCAACAAAATACTAGAATTTTGTTTTGCAGGCAGGAAACTTACTCGTATTTATCTGAGGGTGTATGCTAACTTTATGCACCTGTCATTGCACTTCCAGCTACTTCCCAATTGCATGAAAAGCAGTAATATCTCTGAAGGAAGATAGTATATTTGGTATCTCTGTCTGCTTCAATTTTAACGCAGGGACTTATGATTCAAAAAAGTTGCAGTCACAAGCCTTATAGTAGCCTTGGGAATGTACTACACTCCTCTGCCTACTTGTCCGGAGATTACAGGCGTGATGTTACATTAAAAGCAAATCAATAGTACTTCTGTACCAATCTTTGATCACGGTGTTCGGCAGATTGAATTGGATCGAGGAGTTCGTCTGTAATTGAAAATTCTTATTGTAAGACGTTGTCGAATGCCTCGGCGTGCTAATTCGGGCGTCGCTGCGCTTCACTCGCGGAAATCGTCTATATTTCCTATGTACTGTCGTCTTACTAAAAGGAATTAATAATGATGAGTAAACAGATTAAGGGGCATATATTACTTTATTTCTAGTAAGCGATGGGGGAGTCAAATGTCTTCACAACCGACGTGCATGTACAAAGAATATGTATAATGAGGATAAAGGTATTTGCCAACATTACTGCCTACTTCGTAAGGGACCTTTTTTTTGTTTACTGGAGGAACCTTCAAATTCCGGTTTCCCGGGGATAGAAGTTATGTGGACTTATACCGCACTAAAACTCCATCAGTAGCCTTCCTCTGCCTTAATAGGAGGATTCCAAGATCTCCAATGGAACCCACCTCCCAGCACCATCCCCCAATAGGTCCTACACTTCGGAAAACCATAATGCCTTACCCCAAGCCTGCCGGTTCCCATGACAATATGCATCCACGTATATCATCATCATTCTCGAGGTCGCTAGCTGATTGATCCGAACTTTCACTGTAGCCCCTCACAGCCCTGGAAGCCTCCTTTTAATCGCCTTTTACTACTGGCAGGATATATCGTAGCTCGTATTCTGGTCCCAAGCTACTGGGAACCTCCTTGTAAGGGATTTGGCGTGATGATATACGTAACGTAACATCACGCCTGTAATCCCTGAAAAGGTATTCAGAGATGCGTACTAGTACACTCCCACGTTTCACCAGTTACATTTACGTCCACCCAAGGAATAGGTAGTGATCCTATTGCCCTACCGGGCACTGATGATGCAATGAAACTTCACTAATTACGTTTGATTTCAATATACAACAGTAGCTTAAAATATGCTACTGTCGAACACTACAAAATTTTTCTAATTTAGATTTTCTAGTAGTGGTTAGGAGTCTGGATAAGCGCCCGATGCATGGCAATAGGCTCACCACCTATTCCATAGTGGGACGTAAACGTAACCGGTGAAATATGGGCGTGTTCTGGATTCCTCTGCCTACCTCTTCAGGGATTATAGGCGTGAGGTTACGTCATAAAATATGTTTGATTTTAGGTAGTGAGTCATAGGAGTGCCATCGTAGTATTCCTGAAAATCAAACTGGTGACGAACTAAAATTTAAAACGGGCACATATAATATTCGTACCTTAAGAATGAAATATACTCGTAGGCTGCACATAAATTGCGGAATGAGCTTCCAACGTATTCCCGAAGCACTATGAAATAGGGCTCCTTAAGACATGCGCAAAAAGACGTCTTCTTCAAAACTGCTATCGAATTGCAGACTCCTCAGGTGTTGCAAATGTTTAAAGATAATGGTGACCATCAAGTACCATCAAGTCGTCAGTCTACCCGTTTGTCAGGCAAAATATAAAAAAGCCACTGCAACATTCAACTATTTACTTCAATTGCGTGCTCGCTAGCCCATTTAACGTACGTAATACGAGCACATTTGAAGCATTTCTCGACGAATTTCTCTTGCTGCATATCTTGACGTACATTATCTCATGTGTAGTTAAATTCACTTCAGCATTCACGTCACGTAGCTTGAGAGTACATTTGTAATACACATTTTACTTACATATTAACATTTTTGACTGCTTCGTTGGTCGTGTTGGTTGCAAGCGTTACTGCCGATCGAGAGGTCCTGGTTTAGATTCCCGGGTCAGGTACCATGAAATTTTTCTAATTTAGATTTTCTAGTAGTGGCTCGGGGTCTGGATTTGTGCCCGATATAAGGTAACAGGCTCCACACCTACTCCATAATGAGACCTAATCATAACTGGTGAAACGTGGGAGTGTAATACTAGACGCCTCTGCCTACCTCTACGGCCATCACAAGCGTGATGTTACGTTACGTATAGTAACTTGTTATATGTAAACTTCAAATTGCTTTTGGATTTTGTTTATTTAAATGAACTAATCACACAATCACACCCATACACACACGCATACACACACCCATATTATCATTAATTATAATGTTTTTATTACTACTAGTGTAATCCGTTTTGGCCATTTTATTATTATCTACTAAATTATAATATAATTTTATATGTATGTAACGCCGTTGGATTACCAAAGATATAACTATACTAACTAACTTAATTCTCTCACTTAACGTTAAGCTAATAGATAACCCTTGCTAGCAGTAGTCAACCTAATCGTTAGCATTTTGTTATCTTAGCGAGAGGTGTTCTGTTTTTTTATACGTTATATGTAAATGAAGCTTAAGCCACATTTGGGTCGTTCGCACATGTCAAAGGGCATCGAGCGCTTTAAAAACTTTCAACAGTCCGGTCAACCGCAAGCCCAATTCACGATCAATTCGCGAACTCCGCTCTCCGCGGTCGCTACCATTCCAATTTCCCAGCTGCAGGACATATTTAAATGTTTACGTGGGTTTATTTGAAAGCTAAATTATAGTTGTAGTTATTACATTTAAATTCGCTGAAAAGTTCCACCATCGCTCCAGCGAGGCCTTCGGGCTCCGTACAGAGCGCTCCGCTTGTTAATTATTTCACAATTTCGCTTTGATGTCTGTATCGGGTAGTTAACGCAAAATACGCATTTCATTTGTGTTTTAACTTTTGACAGCGTTTTGATTAATATTACGTTTAGTGCCTGCGCATGTTTATGAAGTGATCGGTTGTAATTTGTTAATTTGACGTTCGTAAAGTGTAATTTTTGTATTAATTTGTTAACTAATTATTAATAAGTAGTAACTAAGTATTAATTTGTTAACTAATTATAACATTAATTAATGTCAACACAGTGAATTATACTAAAAAGCCAACTTTCTTGTTGAGATAATTTGCATATTCTTGTTGAATTGAGATCTAAGACGGATATGCATCAAAATGCATGTAATACTTTAGAGAGACATTGTTACTGTCTTGACCAGATAGGTCGGATGGTGCAGAGGGCCAACTGATGGGGCAGGCAGTCTGCAAAATCTAGGAGCGTGGATGAAACGAATTACGTTATTTAATAAATATAGAAAATTCTCACGTTCCAGTTTTTCAACATTTCCTTTCAACATAAATCGGTTATTTTCTCGTTTTCATCGATATTATCCGCAATTTCCCAATAAAAGCCAGGTCCATTCCTTACGGCAAAATGACATTCGGAAATGTCGTGCTCTTCCTGTGCTCGAATACAACTATTGAAATCGTGAATAACGCTTAATGAATACTTTCTGGATACGACCAAATACTGTACAGTTTAATCATGATTCAGTGACGATATTATTTAAAAATGCAAATTTGGACCAATTTCAATTAAATTATTGAAAGTAGTTCAATTATATTCAATAGCAATTGTTACCTGAGAGAAGCTGTTTTTTATTTTTTAATAAAAATTTATGTATTTTTTTTAATAAAAAATTAATATTTCGCTATGTTAGTTTGTAAATAGACAACTAAAATAAAGCAAACTACACTAACATTGAATCAGATCTGGGGAGGCTCTAACTATAGAATAGGTCAAACTACGCGAATTGTCCATTCGTTTTGTTTTCTATTAATTGTAGGTACTGTAATTATTATAATTATTTCTAACTTCTGAACTGTCAGGGTTTCAGGACTAATGCATTACAAATAATAAGTAAGATACACTGAGCAGGAAATACAGACATTTTTGCAGCACAAATTGTACACAGTGTAATACTCATTATGTTTTACAGTATGTTATTTAAAAGATACACTATCTGGCTCAAAGGACCACTTTATGTAGGTTGGAACTGACAGATTTGTAGGAGCAGGCGGGCAGCTTTCCTGCTAGAGTTATTTCCGTAATAATGCAGCGTAAACTAGCACAAATGAGAGAGAGGAAGACACGATACTTGCATTTCTACGTGCAGTCAATTAATTAAACAATTTAATCTCGCAAAGTATAAACATATTGAAAGAACACTAAGAAAATACTTTTTCTAAGTAATGTTAGGATATCTAACTATTTTTATGACGTTTAAAACACTCAGAAACTCGAGTCAAACATGTATTTTAATGTATTTCAACGGAAACGTCTCCATAAAGCTGGCATTCACTAAAGAGAACGGGTAATGACACTTCGCTTTGTATAATAATAGTGTATTTTAATGAAAGTTCTGTTTAATATGTATTAAGTAGGAGCTTAACTAGTCTTGAGATATACATGCAGATAGATACGAATATAAATCGTCTAAGGCGATTTTCACACTGCGCTGCGCACCGCCGCGGCTGACAGTGACCGGACTTCGCGGCGGTACGATAAAGATACGAGCAGTCCGTCACACTTACCTCACAGCATCCCGCAAACCCCGATCAACGCAGTAATGCGGGATCTCTTATGCAAATAGGCAACTATACTAGCGCGCCCGTGCGCGGTATTGTCGGGCTATGTTCTGGTGGGGGGAAGG
>DVPF01000209.1:0-10649 GCA_018239045.1 Yanguna cosyra | reverse complement strand
TTGGCCGCACCCCGGGTGTTGCAAATGTCCATATGCGACGGTGACCACTCACCATCAGGTGGCCCGTTTGCCTGTTTATCAGGCTGAATATAAAAAAAAAAAGGTCAAAAAAATGACAATAGGTAAATGTTGTTTGTTCATTTAGTTTTCATGTAGACTCGAGCAAGCTCAACCATCAATAAAGATATTCTTATTCCCACTATAAATTGTCCTGCTTAACAATGTAAATATTAAATCAATAGCCTGGACCAATGCATGATGTTCATGAAACAGTTGCTGTAGATCTTGACTAATTACTCTTGATTGATTGTATTGATCTCTTGACGCCGATCGAGTTGTTATTTCCCGTGAAGTATATTTATGGTGCGAATTAAATTAGATTTAGACTCTTTAGATTATTATGCCTAAGCACAGTTAAATGCCCTAGCTGCCTATGGGCAGCACTGTAGGCAGTGTCAGAAGCAATATTCTGCGATCCCCAACTCGCATCTCTTGGGTGCAGATAATGAGCATAACCCCTCAGGGAAGGCCTATATTCCGCAGTGGACTGCAATGCGCCTGGACTGCAATGCGCCACCTGGCCGGAGCGCGTCCAACACTACGTTTGCCGAGCCGCGGTCTCCACTCCAGAACTTGCCTATTCCACTGGTTATCAGTTCTTCGGCAGATATTTATGCCCAGCCCATTGCCTCTTCAGCGAGCTAATACTTTCAGCTACGTCGGTGACTCCGGTCTCTGTCGGATAGTGTCATCTTATCATTCAGAGACCCTCCGAGCATAGCTTGTTCCATAGCTCTCTGAGCGACTTTGAACTGCTGGATTAGGCGCACTGTGAATGTCCACGTTTCAGCTCCGTATGTCATAACAGGCAGGACGCACTGGTTGAAAAACCTTGGTTTTCAGGTTGGTGGTCAGGCACTGCAGTATGGATGACGAGAAGACTCCACGTCGTTTACCAAATACTACCCAGCCCAGCTGAATCCTTCTATTGACCTCCCTCTCAAAATTGTTTCTACCCAATTGCAATATCTTCCCGAAGTATGGTTGAAACTCGTCGAGACTTCTAGCGAGACGATTAGTGATGACTCTAGAGAACAGCTTATAGACGTGGCTCCGGAGTGAGATGGGTCCACAGTTTTTAAGAAGGAATATGTGAATTCTTATTCTTATGTGAATAAGGATTTATGCTTTGTTGATTTATTTATTTATATTTTCCTCTTAATAATAATAATCCATGGATTCATGTCTAGATTCAATATATTTAAAAAAAAAAGTATATCATAAATGTATATCATAATCAACAATATGAATACATTGGCATGAAAATAAAAAAGATATGTATTGTGATATATAATTACCATATATTTGTTTATTATATTATAATAAAATCAGGGAAACTGAAACATAATCAATGAAAATATTAACACAAAAATTGCACTAAATTCTGAGTATAAATGTTTCCGAACGAAATATTGATTTGTAGGGTGTGGATGTGGTCCGCGTTGTATATATCCAGCTTACTGCATAACATTGATTAACGTTATGTCGGAAGGGTTATAAATAATACTAAAAATAAATATTTACGGTAACGAACAATGTAAAGAATAACTTATTTTTTACATTTATATCGTATTTTACTATAATGAAAGACTATAGGAAATAATAAACGTCATAGTACTGATAATTTTAAATTTATAGTAAGTTAAACGACTGTTATTGATATTTTCAATACAGTATATGTTTACATTAGGAGAAATAAAGGATATTTGAAGCAACTCGATACGCAATAACATCTTGTTTTATTAAATTTACTTAGATCTAACTTTACAAAATATTGGCTACAGATTAAACAAACAAAGCAGATTCAAGAAGTAACAGTCGCTACATGTTATTAATAAGCTGTGTGTTTGGTTTTTTAGTTGCAGCAACACTTATCTTCCGCCACGTTTCGCCAGTTCGTAAATTTGTGCCGTGTGCTCTCGTCAGTAATTTTCAGCGTCTTGTCCTTTCGTAACGTTATACAGGTAACTCTCACTCAAAATGAGTGCTTCAGCGCCAACACCGAATTATAAAATGGGAATAGTGAAGCAGGTAATACATTAATTGTATTTTTTTACTTTCGTCATCATGGCTTACTAATAGCAATGCCTCGTGCTAATTTCAAAAATGCGGCTTGCCCTGTTGGCACTGCTATTGGGATACTAATAAAACACTTTTTACTTGCCCAATCTCGACCACCCGCTATTTATTTTTGTTTTTCTTCATTTAATAATAAGTGATTATAGTCGGCTTGGCCTATCTTCATTTGCGCTATTATAAAATGGATGCGCTATACACATGGGCCATCGATCTAATTAGAACGGCTACAGACATTTGTCATTTTTAGATTTGTTCTTACTTATATAAAATTATAGCAAAATGTTTATGGCGCGTTTTATTTACAGGTGTTATCGGGAGATACCATCGTTATAAGAAAACAACCCCAGGGCGGACCGCCACCCGAAAAAGTGATTGCTTTGTCGGGGATCACCGCGCCCAAGCTTGCTCGCCAACGAACGCCCAATAGGTAAGCGGATCCACCATCCAATCTGTTGCGATTCACATTGCCACCTACAAATGTTAAATTATCATAACAAAGTTTAAACAACGTGAATCGTAGGCTCCGCTCATTTTTTTTATCAGCAAGAGTAACAGAATGGCGAGCGTATTATATTACGTACTTGTGATCAAATTAAGTGAAAGTTGAAACAAATTCATTATTGTGTAATAAATTAACCTCATATGATCATGTGTAAGTATTTTGTGAAAACATTGCATATGCTACTCAGTTCTACTCTATCCAGATTTGCAATTCCTCATTTCACTTATTATCCTCATATGGGCAATCCTTTCACTAGTTTTTACTGTAGTAGTTCAGTGACTGAACATTTTGTATAATTATATTACCTTATCTTTACTCATAATTAATCATATGAAGTTTTAAATCCATACATACATCTTCTACATACATACATTCTACATACCTGTTATACACATGTCTTATGTCTTCACTAGTAGTTATTCATGTGATGTTATAAATCCAGTTCTCATTTATAACAATACTCCACAATTTTATTATATAAAGACCATGTTGCAAATTCTGAAATCATTACTGCTACATATAACAAAATGTTTTGTATTTGTCTGTTTGTATGTTATCATATTGTTACATGTTCTGCATTGCATTTTTTATTTTGCTTTTGCTGTGTAATCACATGGTTTGGCCTCCTTCAGCACTTGCATCCATCATCATTCACATAGTATATCTGTGGTGAAAGAATTTATGTTCCTTAAGAAATTTTCTTTTCATTTTGTGAGAAAATATTTCCAATCAAATAAAAAAATACACTCCAATGGTTATCAGTTCTGTGACATATGTGACCAGCTCACTGCCAGCTTGCTAGGTCTTGAGATAATTATAATTTGAAAAAAAAAAGGAAAATGGTATGAACTGTTGCTAAAATAAAAAACTTTCAATTGTAGTGATATTGAGGTAAAAGATGAACCATTCGCATGGGAAGCCCGTGAGTTTTTGAGGAAGAAACTTGTTGGTAAGGAAGTTATTTTTAAAGCAGAGAAACCACCAAACTCTGCAACCAGAGAATATGGAACAGTGTGGGCGGGTAAAGATCCCACTAAAGATGAGAATATGACTGAAGCTTTACTTGCCGAAGGCCTTGTAAGGGTTAGAGATGGTGGTCGTAACATACCACAACTAAAAAAACTTGTGGAAATAGAAGATGTGGCGAAGTCACAGGGCAAAGGTGTTTGGGGACCAGATATTCAGGTAAGAAAACTGCCGTGGTCTTTATGATTTCTTACACTTAATAATAAAACATTTTTTTATTGTCAGGATTATTGTCTATTACTTGCAATATGGCAATATTTTATATAGCTTTTCATTTACTTGTTAGGTTTCGCTTTAGTCTGCTTTACTGACAGATTTGATCACAGTTAACTTACATACATGCATACATACATACATATCTTCACGCCATGTCCCTAACAGGGTAGGTAGAGAGCACCGAGTACTAAATATGTTAACTTATGTTCAAAAAACCCTTTTCCTTATAGTGTGTATGGTGTTTAAAAATCCATTGACTGAATATTAATCAAATATGCAATTTGTTTTATAAATTTAATTGTTTCATATAGGATCATGTACGAGACATAAAATGGTCTGTTGAAAATCCTAAACAGTTTGTGAATAAGCTGAACGGGCAACCAATCAAGGCAATTATAGAGTATGTAAGAGATGGATCCACTGTACGTCTTTGCTTGCTCCCTGATTTCTGTCAAGTTATTTTAATGTTATCAGGAATAAGGGTATGTACATTGTATCAAAAATTTAGAATTTGACTTTAAACCACTTTTGTTATTTGCATTAATGTTTTTATATAACTTACTCACAATAACTATTTTAATCTGGCCTAACAGTGCCCGGCAGTTAAACAAGATGGCGATTCAGAACCTTTCGCTGAAGAAGCTCGATTTTTCGTCGAATCTAAGCTACTCCAAAAGGAAGTAGAGGTAATTTTGGAATCAGTCAACAATAACAACTTTGTTGGGACTATTCTACACCCGCAGGGGAACATAGCTGAGGCTTTACTTAAGCAAGGATTCGCAAGATGTGTTGACTGGTCCTTAGCTGTAATGAAATCAGGTAATTATTTATTTCATTTGCTGCATTAAGTACAGGGAAAGGAAAAGATGCTGATAGTTAACTGCTACAGGTGCGGCCCAACTGAGAGCAGCAGAACGCTATGCCAAGGATAATCGGCTTCGAATTTGGACCAACTACACTAGTAATGCTCCTGTTATTGCTCCTAAAGACAAAGAATTCACTGCGACTGTCATGGAAGTAGTGAATGGTGATGCATTAATGGTTAGATTATCTAACAATGTACAAAAAAAAGTATTCCTTGCTAGTGTTCGCCCACCACGTGAAAAGTAAGTATTGTATTGTATCACTAAATTCATGATTTACTTAACAATTTTAATGCATTCACTTTAACATATTTGTTATTCATTGTGTAGGAACAATGCTGATGATGAATCTAAGCAGTCACCCAGACCTAAAGGTTTCAAACCCTTGTACGGTATACCGTGGATGTTCGAAGCACGTGAGTTCCTAAGGAAAAAATTGATAGGCAAGAAAATTAACGTGACTGTGGATTACATTCAGCCTGCAAAGGATAACTTCCCGGAAAAAATTTGTTGCACCGTTGTGGCTGGTGGCACGTAAGTATATTTTTTTATATTTCTTTTTTGTCAACATAATTTGTCGCTTACATTTGTATATTTTGATCTTTAGAAATATAGCAGAGGCTTTGGTGGGCGAAGGTTATGCAACAGTCGTGAGATATAGAAATGACAATGATCAGAGGAGTTCACATTACGATAAATTACTGGAAGCCGAATTGAAGGCACAAAAAGCGGGCATTGGCGTCCATGCCAAAAAAGATATACCAGCTCACCGTATCCAGGACACCAGCGGCGATTCTGCTAAGGCAAGAAAATTCTTCCCATTCTTAAAGAGGGCGAATAAGACAGAAGCAATAGTGGAGTTCGTTGCCAGTGGCTCGCGCATGAGACTGTACATTCCGAAAGAATCTGTGTTAGTCACCTTCTTGCTGGCAGGCATCAACTGCCCTCGCGGGGCGCGGCCCGGGATCGGCGGCGGCGCCATGCAGGAAGCAGAGCCTTACGGAGAAGAAGCATTACAATATACAAAGGAACGGATACTACAGCGCGATGTGATGGTTTCCATCGAGGAAATGGACAAAGCCGGCAATTTCATTGGCTGGCTGTGGTATGACAATGAGAACATTTCTGTTTCGCTGGTGGAACACGGACTCGCTACCATGCACCATACCGCGGAATCGACAGAATACGCGCGCACTATTAAGCAGGCTGAAGAGAATGCCAAGAAGGATAGAGTGGGAATTTGGAGAGACTTTGTCGACGTAGAGAAGGAAGTAGAAAAGGAGAAGAAACCTATATCTAATGATCGTATCATTAAATACGAAAAGGTGATTGTTACAGATGTAACAAGCGATGGTACCTTCTATGTTCAGTACATTGATGCGGGCGGCAAGCTGGAAATTTTAATGGATAAAATACGCCATGATTTCAACATAAACCCTCCGCTACCCGGATCATATGTGCCTAAAAGGGGAGGAATCTGTGCAGCTCAATTCTCCTTGGACAACATGTGGTACCGAGCCAGGGTTGAAAAGATTTTAGATGATAGGACAGTTCTTATCTTCTACATCGATTATGGAAATAGAGAGGTAAGTTTCATAAAATCCTATAACCTATTTATAGTCAAGAATATTTTGATAACAAATCTTCATTTTTCAGAGCGTTAATTACTCTAGGCTGGCCTTGCTTCCCCCTGGCACTGAGATCGACCCCGGGTACGCCTACGAGTGCGCGCTGATGGGCGTTAAATTCCCGATGGATCTCGACGACCGACTGGAGGCAGTGCGAGCCTTCTCCATGGACACGCTCAACAAAAAACTCTTCTTGAACGTTGAGAGTCGCGGTTCGCCCTCCTTGGTCACTCTCGTCGATCCTGCTAATAACGCTGACATTGCAAAGGTACCAACTGTATCATGATGCAAATATTTATTTATTTCATTATGTATGTATGTTATGGTTGTCTACTAATTGTCGCCCATTAAGAAACGCTTGTTGTAGCTGACTTTTTGTTGGCAGAACCTGATTAAAGAGGGGCTAGTGCTGGTGGAGGGCATACGCGAGCACCGGCTGGCGAGCCTGGTGGCGGATTACCGCGCCGCGCAGGAGCACGCCAAGAGCTCGCGCCTCAACCTGTGGCGGCACGGCGACATCACCGACGACGACGCGGTGGAGTTCGGTGCGCGCCGCTAGCTGGAGCTTCCCTGGTACGATGCTACCGCGCTGCCCTCGCACACGCTGCGCTGCGCCACATGCAGCTCGCCGCAGCCCGAGGGCGTCGTGTACCGCGCCATCTTCGACTGCCTGTAGGCAGCGAAGCGCGAGCATCCGTACCACGCATCTCACCGCGTGTGAGATGTCACGTTAACAGTCGTGCCGATTGTTAATGATTCATAAACATTTATCGTAACTTAACGTTTACATTTTCTCGATGTTGATAACATAAGTAAGTGCTCCTCCGTGACATCCCATTTTCATTGTGCTATTAGTTCTATCTTTACGAAAGCGTACATTTTTGGATCAGTTTTGATGTTGTGAATGTTTTTAACGTACTACGATGGCGATATGAAGACATGGCCCGCAGGCCGCGACCGCTGACGTGTATCGAGTATCGTATAAATTACCTTCTAGTGTTAAGACCTTTAGGAGTAGTTGTGTCACTGAACACTGTAGTTTTTCATTATTCTTCAGACAGTGTACAAGGAATCAGGTTTAAATCTGTTCACATATTTTTTTATATATCTTATCCTTAAAAGAGACTTAAAAAATAACGTGTCGATGATCCTGTAAACCCTTAAACTGTTATTTTTTCTGTTTCTTATTGCAATCTTTGTATACTTAATATATTTAATATGTAGTTTTATCGTCTAATACTATTTACGAATAAAGGATATTGCCTATTTTATCTTATATGTCTATGAACTTATATTAACAGTATGGTTATCCTATTAACAAGGAAGACTTGCTTTTAGTGATCTTGATGTTTAATTAATGGATTTTTGTGAAATGCATTGTCTTTCACAAGAGTTTAATGCTTTGTATTGTGTAATCAATTTCATTATTTTTGACATTTACGAGAGTGGATAAATGTAGGTTTTACGAATAGTGGTTTTGCTACAGAGTTTATATAGCTTCATCGTACCTATACATATATATTGTATATTTTGTTCTTTTTCTTTTTTGAGAATCACTTCTTTACTGTTAGACTAAGTGTGGACCTTCTTTAAATTATAGTATGAGTAGTCTGAATGTATTTAAAAGTTTTTTTATGAGTAGCGGTATGCTTGTAAAATTATATCGTATACAAGCTTAGTTATTGCTCTGTACTTATAAAAATATATAAAATATTTTGATGTCTACCTCTCCTCAAAATTTAAGGTTATAAGTATATTATAGAATAGTATTGAAAATGGCTAAAGATGTTATGAATTACTTCTTTGTCTGCTCACAGACTTCACTTTCATTTTTTTCTATGCTCGTTTTATGTGAAATTAATATAATATAGTTATACATATATGTATGCAAACTATGTTAGCTGCCATTTTCAATAACATCAACTAACTATCAGCAAATGATAGAAACAAAAATTTCGTTTATTCATCTAGAGTACCTACCACACGGTGCGTGGATTGTTTGTTTACCTTTATTGAAATAAATATTTTAGGAACTAAATTGTGGTTTATTTTGTTTCTTGCTTCAGTGTATAGTGCATAAAATACTGAACAGTATTAACTTTTTCAATATGTGGCTGTCGAGTTTATTATGGTCTTATAAGATCTAATATTAAAAAGACTGATCAAATCTAAAGCTTCCTAAAAGACGGGCGTGTGTAACGACTTTGTTGAATATAGGTGCGATAATAGGACCTCCTAATTTCGACATTAGTGATGACATGTAAAAGATTTCCTTTTCACAATATTTTTCATTTCAGCATATTGTTCTTTATAATTTCCAATTTAATAATACTACATTATATTATAACAACGAATGTTACACAGGCGATGCAGATTTAATCGGCTCCATATCGTTCATTTTGCAAACACTGGAGATAGTTGTGAAAAATGATTGCATGAAAAAACGATTACAATTGAATGTCAACAAGACAAAAAGTTTGGTACTTGAGAGAGATGAGTCGAGTACTACCGCAAGGATAGTGATCGATGAGGTATTGTTGGAACAAGTTGATAATATTTTATATCGGCTGTACTCTCAGCCGGGATGATTGGTGGCTGGTGCACAGCTGATATAAAGAAAAAAAAGTGAGTGGAGGAAATAGTGTGAATGGAGCGTTGAGGAAGCTATTGTATTGTAAGAAAGATAATTAATATAGAATAAACGCGGTCAAATTGAGGTTGTTACGTCGCATATACGACTTGACACTCCCTGATCTCGTACACAATATATGTAGAAGTAAGGAAGATGGTTTGTATACAGGAGAGTATTGGTTTAAAAACGAGAAAGGGCATGCTCACTTGGTTTTGATATGTACTGAGAATGGCTGATGAAATAAGGACAAAACAGATAAACGATACGATGGACGCGGGTGCGGAGAAAGACCAAGGCTCACCAAATGGATAAAGCTGTGAATGATGAGGGAATTGGAAGTCTCCGAAACCGGCGTGCGTGTCTGAAGACTGATGAATGTGGAAAAATCACCACAGGTGTGTAAGGATAGAGCTAATTGGCACCCCGCGCTCTCTCCCTACCTCATAAGGGATCTGGCGTGATAATATAAAGCCTGCATGAGAAACTCATACAATAGACCGTACTTTTATATGTTATAATTTTTTCGTGTCATTCAGTGCAACACCTTTAAACAAATACCCATATAAAATCATTACCTTGAAATAGCGACCAATATTTGTAGGCAGGGAAGAAAACACTTCTTTCGTATGAAAAATTGGAAAGAGCAATCGGAACGTAATAAATTTGATATGACTTAATATTTTAAAATATAGACTCGGAGTAATCAACACGTTATCATTGTTATGCATTTTTGTTATTACCTACTGATTATACTTGAAATGCAGACAAATAATTGCATATCTGCGCCAATTTATGCAAAAAGAGTAGCTTTTTTAGTACATGTAATCTGAGGGTTATCTTGGAAAGGTTATCCTTTGTATTAACTATAAACCAAATGACTAAAAAATGTGTACCTAACTATAATTTCGTTTATGCACCACGTAAATGTGGCTAGCTATGGAACTGAGTAAAAATCTTTACTGATTAAGAAGATGTTTGCATGGGTGTGGGTATGTCTGTACGTTATGCAGGACGTTCACAGCAATTAGGCAGGTGTTTTTTATGTAATCTGGATATTAATGATTAGCAGTTATTGACAAAGATTAGATAAATAATGTCCACCCATCATCGATTATACTATAGCGAATCGACTAATAACCTACACTAACATCTGTAAACCTAGGTATTTGAAGGTAAATTAAACATTGGAACAATACTTATCTTCATAAACAGACAGATGATATTGTTTGTCCGATTATCTAAGTAATTAATTCCGTAGCCATTGATTTGATTACGTAACGAAAGACATCAGGTTATGATTTAATTTAAAAGTAATTTTTTATAGAATCCTCTACCTGTCTAATCACCTGCGTGTCGAATTCTGGTTAACAATCTGGACAGCAAATGGTAAGCACGACTGTAAGTACTTCGTTTGTGATTTCGTAAATAAAACGGGACAGATCTTAGTCTTGCGACTTAAATTAGTCTCATTTGCAAATATACAGTTTGTTAAAATGTTATATTGATAATTACTAAGACTTGCAACGGTCCACTTCACTTCTTTATCAGCTGTCTCGAAATTATATACCGACATCAGTAAAGCATAATTAGCCCATTACTTTTGCTTTTTATGCATGTTCTAGAACTGCTTTAATTCTCCAAAT
>DVPF01000208.1:0-10650 GCA_018239045.1 Yanguna cosyra | reverse complement strand
GCTCGTATTTTAATTAGCTGCTTTAATATGAAAATGTGATAAAGAACTATTTGAAAATTACTATCGGACGAGCTAGTTGTAAAAGGTATGGCTGTGTTAGTACATAAGTCGTACTAAAGAGTGTTAGTGACCAGTTATATAACTTCATACAATACTTGATTGTGCCGTTATTAAACTTTATGAAAAAAATAACCTGAAAACGTAGCATCACGCCTGTAATCCCCGAAGAGATAGGCAGAGAAGTGTAGTACTACACTCCCACGTTTTAAACTTTATGAATTTGCTTCAATTCCGCCGTCTTGACTTTAGTAAAACTTATTTTTGTTTACTTGTTATGAAATGAATACTTATTTAGCCAAGTGCGAAAAAACTAAACAGGCATTGTACAAACAAAGGGTTAATATTATTCTATAAGCTATAACGACTGCCTCGTTGGTCGTGTTGGTTGCAAGCACAACCGATCGAGTGGACCGGGGTTCAAATCCTGGGTCGGGTACTACAACATTTTTCTAATTTAGATTTTCTAGTAGTGGTTCGGAGTCTGAATTCGGGCCTGGTATATGGCGATAGACTCACCAGTGACCTAAAGATAACTGGTGAAATATGGGAGTGTACTACACTCCTCTGCCTACCTTTTCGGGGATTACAGTCGTGATGTTACGTTTTTTTAAGTTTATAAAGACATTTCTGTAACTTAATAAAACAGGCAAAGATCAACTATGAGGGACAGGAAATTAAAATGCTTAAAATAATAAGTTAAAGATTTGAGAGGTTGTTAATAATATTAGCTTTCCTGGTAGTAAGGGGTGATTTCAATTGCCCGCTATCGCCTGGTAACTAAAACCGGAGCCTGAACGATGTTTATATAATAGATTCATAGCAGATGTCGATAAAACGTTTACGCAGAATTACTTCCAAAATTAGTTTACTTCCAAAACCATGATCATCAGTATAATAGTAGTGCATCTACACCAATAAATTTGCATAATTTTTTCACAAAACATGAAAAAGAAATTAAACGTGTGATTAGATTTTTGAACAAGAACTAAACCAAAGGACTTGCTCACAATTCAGCCAAAATAAAAAAGACATACTTACATCTCCCGATCTTTTCTAATCTGCTTCTATGTGTTAGTATTTCCTTGGCCTTAACGATTGCTTTTATTGAAGCTATCCACATGGATCCACATGAATACTACAGTATTGCTTACATAATCCCTATCTATTAGACTATTAGCTATAGTTAAGAATACAACTTACAACTACAATATTAATATGCGACTTCCCAGCATTGTTAAAGTCTTGAAACGCATCATGAACCGTCGTTTCTTTGAATCTAGCCATACTCTTTCATTTGCTGGATATCGGTTTCCACAAGATAAGTCAACGGATCATGCTATAAAGAGCACGGGTGTCAGAGGCCTGGACGAAAGGAAAGAAAAAAGTAAAATTTCAACACTACACTTGAATCTCGAAAAGAATATTACGCAGTTTCAATTAAACTCCTAATTAAGCTAGAGAAAGTCCTGTAAATCTGCAACAACTGTTTGAAGGAAAAAAGTTATGAATAAAAATCTACAACATTTTAAATAATATTATACCTTTATCAAGTAATATGGGATTGCACTGGGTAGTATTGTTAGCCCAACAATGTTTAAGCTTACGTAGCTTATAAGTGTGCCTGTGCCTGTGCCTGTTGCAAGTAATACCTACGAGTAAGATTACTTTCTATAGAATTCTTTGAATATATGAAATGTGTTGTAATTTTGGTAACGCGTCAGTGTTATTGTATCTCGTTAAAGTCTAGCGGGTGTCGCTATTCATTGTGTCGCCGTGTTGTCGTGTCGCTGCAATATCTACGACGATCTTAATTTAACCCTCAAGTGGTTTCCGCAACTCACCGCTCCCGTCGCCCGCGCGCTCCACAAAGGAAGTTAATGATCGCTAGCGCACACTGAATACAGGATGGCTGTTGAAAGCTTTTATTGGAAAAGACTTGCATACTCTTGTAAAAATTCCAACGTCATCATTGTCGCAGCGCCACAATGCCACGTCGACGTCTAGGTGGCTATTTTTTCTAATTCTCCCCCGTTTGTACGGTAATTATGAGAGCTTTTTCAATAAAGTGGGCCTTACTTGCTCGGCGCGGGAGCGAAAAGTATCTTTTGTTTAGAAAACGTTATGATTTTATATGAAAGGTTTAATTTCGCTGCTTATATGGATTATATGGTATGTGGATATGGTTTTTAAGATTTTTGACACATTTTCAAAATATCTCAGCTGTTTAAGCGTAAATATTGCTAATAATCATGTTTTTTCCACACTTTTTATCGGTAATATTTCACGTCATCTTAGGGTTACATAACTGAACTATACATATGTAAACTATACATATGTAAACTATACATATGTAATGTATTAAATGAGATAAATCATAGCGGTAAAGTAATGTTAATACTTTTATTCAACATAATGTTATTTTTGACAATGTATATAAAATTAAAGCATTTCAATGTACTTAAAGTTTATCAGCAAAACATACAAACGATAATTCTTTCCTTCAATATGTTTATGTAAACAAACATTTTATCAAGGGTTTATATTAATTTATGTTTTGTATATTCAAACCTACTGTAGGTACTGAGCGACGGTAGGACCGCGGCTCCCCTGATCCGGCTCGGCTACCTTCACGCCCTACGCGGAGGTACCACTTACTTCACCCACTTCCACCATCTCTCGCAAGATAAGGACTACCCGCAGGTATAAACACAGCGATAACCGACCGCTTCAAAACTGAACCGAATTTTAAATAGGCCTTGTTTAAATGGGTGCGGCATTTTAATGCTCTATGAAGTTGTAAGCTTCGTTCGCTGCTCCATTAGGTAGACGGTTATACTCTTTTATTTTGTGGTTAAAGCCTCTGCCAGAAACCATCTGGTTTTTGTTAGGCGATTTAATAGTGAATAGGTACAAATGGAAATTTCACGAATTTAATTATTTTGTCTGTCTCTGCTTAGAATCCGAGAAGATTCGTTTAATAAAAAATGCAAAGTTATATAAATGCGTAACTGTTATTAAACGTTATTTTGTTTTTTCATAGAAATGACATCATGTTTTCTGCATCCCTGTTATTTATTCATGTGCATTGTTTCTTCTTGTTAAATTCTATATTACTCTCCAGTCAACTTCTATAGAGCTTTTAGTCTGATTTTTGTTTCATTCAGAGATAAATTCCCCTTTAAATTTAATTCGAATTGCAACTGAGCGTCAGTGTATTAGTGTAATATGTATCACACATTACTGTAATATGTATCACACATTAGTGTACATATGTATAATCAATGATTAGAAAATTTCATATAAACCCATATTAATCACGAAAATGCCTTTATGTTTTGAAATGTACTCGAACGTTGTTTGCTGAACGAAAATAAGTCTTTTACATCAAAAACATTATGTACTTCCATAGTACTGTCAGTTATATTTAGACTTACTCATTACTTGCGGGTTTGCTAACTTGGAATGCTGAATAATTTCTGTACTATTTTTCTTTTTTTCCCAGAGTTAAAGCTATATTTACATCAAATTGCACTAAAATTAATCCATCAGCTTAAATGTTAAAACTTAAAAACAGATGGAGTAAGTTTTACGTCTTTGTTACTAATATGAATTGAATATATCTTTTACCATTTTGATCCATCTCCTATTGCGATATCAAAATTTTATTCATCTCTTTATATTTCTTCTGTAAATACTAAGGCTTTGTTATTTGATTATTCAAAATTAAAATTTTATTGGTTAGCGGCCAGGTTCCGTCCACGGCGAGGAGCTGCCCTACTACTTGGGAGTTCCGCTGTCCACTACACATCATCAGCAGAACTTTACTCTCCAAGAACAACGTGTATCGAAGCTTTGTATGCATTACATAGCTAATTTTGTGAGACACGGGTAAGTTTGGAACAATCATTATCATTCTCTATCATCATTGACGTCATCATCATCAACATCAACATCAATATCGTCATTATCATCAAGATCATCATCAAAATCGTCATCATCATCAACATCATCATCATCATCAACATCATCATCAATATCGTCATTATCATCAACATCATCATCAATATCGTCATTATCATCAACATCATCATCAATATCATCATCATCACATTCATCATCATCATCAAACTATTGATTGTACTTCTATGGATAGTCTACCACGCTGACCAAGTGCTGTTTGACAGAGTTCATGTGCCTTCGAGAACATTATAAACGATACTCAAACTTTTTTACGATACTCTTCTTCATTGTTTTAGTGATTTAAATGTAATCTAAATAAACAAATTAACAGCTACGTAAACTTAAATTGCTAACAATTGTAGCCTCTCTCAGAGTAAAACATTAAAAACTGGATAAAGTTATCACCGGTTTTCGTCTCGTTTAAAATAATAATGTTTTTTATTTTATCATTACGCTAGGCCCATTGCGGGGTAGGCACCAAGTGGGACATACCTCTGTCCTGACAGAAGTGACGTGCTTCCATATTCATCACTCTTTTCATACACGCCCGCAGGTTTCGTAGACTTCTTGTTTAGTAACCTATTATATTATGCAAATATTATACTCGTAATGTTACATTTAAAAGTTACGCTCTTTGTGTTTATATCCAAGTGTGTACAAATTAATTATATAACTACAGAACTATTAATTGAAACTTAGTACGACCGCAACATTATTTGAGTCCATGGGTCCATTGAGCATGTACCAGACCCGGAACCGAGGTTTTGAATATTCCAACGCCTGTAGTGGGAATACTTACATTTAATACGTAATATCACACCTGTAATCCCCGAAGAGGTAGGCAGAGGAGTGTACTGTTTGCCTAGTAACGTTTACGTCCTACTGTGGAATAGGGGGTGTTGTGTGCATTTCTTGTTTTCTGGTTAGTCGCAAATATAACATCGTAACGATAACATGTCTTTTACTTAACGCCGGTCGGATCAAGGGAAACTCAACCTTAATACAATCAACATATGGTCCAAAACGAGCCGGATTCGGTGAACTAAGTAATACACAATTAAATCGGCCGGCGATTCCGGGAACCGCTTTTGCTCTAATTCTACGAAACGGAGGACGTAAACAAGTGCAGCGATTGATATAGTGATCATTTTTTCATTACTGTTTGTTAATTATGGCTACTCTTGAAGATGTTTTGGTTCAACTGGACGATATTTATGAACTTATTAACAAAGCGCAAATCAACATTAAAAAGTGCCCGAAGCAGAGACTTACACGTGGATATCTGCAAACGAGAATTAAGTGCATGGAAGAATACTGGGAAACATATCGCGTGGCGTATAATAACTTATTACGTCTTACTACAAAGGATCAGAGGAAAACATTAGAATATTTCGATCAAGACAAATATAGTATGTGTGAAGAAGTGTACACGTGCTTGCGTGCTGACTTGATGGATATGTTGGAGCCTGCTGTCCCACTGGTCAATACATCTGCGTCTACGTGCATGTCTTCAGATCGTGAGATGAGTGCGACGGATATCAAGTTGCCCAGTATTAACTTACCAACGTTTAGTGGTTCATACGAAGAGTGGCAGTCGTTTGAAGATACGTTTACGACGCTAGTTTGTAATAATAGTAACCTCAATGACGTGCAAAAATTACACTATTTAAAATCCTGTGTATTTGGTGAAGCCAAGAATACAATTAAACATTATCAAATTGTTAAAAATAACTTCCATTCTGCTTGGGATACATTAATTAGGAGGTATAGTAATAAGAGGCTTATTGTTAATGCTATATTAAAAAGATTATTTACAATTAAACGAATTGGTAACCAAGTATCAGGACAGTTAAAAACTTTAATTGACAGTGTTAAAGAGTGTTTAAACAGTTTGAATAATTTGCTTATATGTACAGACACGTGGGATCCGATTGTAATATATTTAATTGTTCAAAAATTAGATTTAGAAACTCATAAGGAATGGGAAAATTATGTAAGTAAAGAGTGTTCTGATAGTATGCCCGCATTAAATATTCTTATAAATTTTTTGGAGAACAGAATTAGAACTTTAGAATTAACATGTAGTAACTCGCCGTTAAAAGATAATAAAGTTAAAGAAAAAAGTTTTCATGTGTCTGGGTTAACTAATTTAATTTGTAAATTTTGTAACAGTAATCATAATTTATATCACTGCAAGGAATTTAGTAAGTTGGAGCCGGAAAAGAGAAAGGAATTTGTAAAGGACAATAGGTTATGTTATAACTGTTTGTTGGCAGGGCATTCTGTGTACAACTGTAGACAAAGGGGAGCGTGTAAAATGTGTTCACGACGACATCATTCACTTTTACATTATTTTAGGAAACCTGAGACGTCCCTGGATAGCAATGAGGGTTTAAATACAACAGGGCCGACCTCTTTGCACACAAATGTAAAAGATACTATGGTAGGAATTAATGATGTGTCTATAGCTTCACACTTCTCTTCTGAAAACAGAAATATATTGTTAGCCACTGCCATGGTTCCCGTTAGGAGTAGTGCGGGTGCCATTACGATGTTACGAGCTTTAATTGACCCAGGTTCTCAGGCCTCATTTATTAGCGAGAAGGCAGCACAGTTATTGCGACTTAAGAGGACTGGTGTTCAAGGTACTATCACTGGAGTTGGGTCACTTCAGACTTCTGTGAGCCAAGTGGTTCAGCTTGAGGTTTTATCTAGTTATGACAAATGTTTCAGCCTCAAGGTGAAAGCGTATGTATTATCAAACCACTTGACAACTAAGTTACCATTAAAGGTAATTAGAAGAGGTAAGGACTGGAGTCATATTCAAGGGTTGGCCTTGGCTGATACGAGTTATTATGCGCCAGGTAAGGTAGATGTACTGTTGGGTGTTGAAGTCTATACAGAAATTCTTAAAAATAATTTTATTAAAGGCCCTTCAGGCACTCCTTCTGCACAAGAAACTAGTTTAGGTTGGATCCTCTTTGGAAGTATTAGCGATGACCAGTCTTACCATACCAACGTAGTGCTGTGCAGTCAAATTAAGTTTGACGATATGATGAAGTCCATGTGGGAATTACAGCCTACGAATGAGCGTTCATACACAGCGGAGGAAAGGTTATGTGAGCAAATATATAAGGATACACATACAAGAAGAGCTGATGGAAGATATATTGTAAGGTTACCTTTGAAATCAAAAATACCTTTATCTACGGAAGGAAATACTAGAGATGTAGCTTTGAAAAGGTTTAATCAATTGGAAAGGAGATTTCAAAGAGAACCAGAGTTAAGAAAAGAATATGAAAGGGTAATTAAAGAATTTATAGAAAGGAATTACATAGAAGAAGTTCCGGAGAGTGAATTGAGTAAACCAGCTGTGTACTTACCGCATCATCCAGTTATTCGCGAGGACAAGGAGACAACGAAGGTCCGTGTTGTATTTGATGCGTCGGCTAAAGGGTTAAACAACATTTCTCTGAATGATGAGCTGCTGGTGGGTCCGCCCCTGCAAGAAGATTTAAGAAACCTAATTCTGCGATGGAGATTGAGAAGGGTTTGCTTCACAGCTGACATTCAGAAAATGTACCTCATGGTTGTGGTTGACAAGAAGGATGTCGACTTGCAACGAATCCTTTGGCACAGCAACGATTCTGAAACACTTAAGGATTACCGACTGCTGCGTGTGACATTTGGAACTGCTGCTGCTCCCTACTTGGCTGTAAAAACGTTACATCAAGTAGCACTTGATGAAGGTAAAGAACAACCAGAAGCTGCAAGGATTATTTTGGAAGACTTCTTTGTAGATGATTTGATATCGGGAAGAGATACAACAGAGAATGCTATAGATGTGGCACATAAAATCATAAATATATTGAACAAGGGAGGTTTTACTTTACAAAGATGGGCATCCAATAGTGTTGAATTTTTAGAACAGATTCCGGCCTCACAGAGAAGCTGCAAGGCTAGTATTGATTTAAAGGTTCATGGCATCATTAAGGCTTTAGGATTATCATGGAACATGGGACATGATACATTGGAATACCATTTAATACTTCCGGAAATACCTGAACGAGTGACAAAGAGGCATATTTTAGGAGAATTGCAGCGTTTCTTTGATCCTTTAGGTTTTTTAGCTCCTGCTATAGTTTTATATAAATTATTAATTCAACAGCTTTGGCTTAACAATGTTGGATGGGACGAAGAAGTTAATTACGAAATTAGAGAAGATTGGCTGAAATTGAGACAAGGGTTTGAAAGTCTTGATGAAGTAAAGATTCCAAGATGGCTACATACAACTGAGGATTTGATGGAGTCTATCTCAATACATGGGTTTTGCGACGCTTCTACCAAGGCGTATGCAGCAGTAGCATACATTAGAGTTCAAACCAAAGATGGAAACATTAATACAAGTATCATCGCAGCTAAAACACGAGTTGCACCTGTGAAACCAGTCTCTTTACCTCGGCTGGAACTCTGCGGAGCAGTTCTTCTAGCTCGATTACTAAAACAAGTGGGTAAAGCCATGAGAATCCCCTGTAGTCAAATGATTGCTTGGACAGATTCCACAGTCGTCTTATCATGGTTGGCTGGAAACCCATCAAAATGGAACACATTTGTCAGTAATCGCGTAGTTGAAATTACGGATATTATTCCATTTACTCAGTGGTATCACGTTTCATCTGGAAACAACCCTGCTGATATAGCTAGTCGAGGGATGCTGCTAACACAATTGATTCATAATCAGCTATGGTGGGCGGGAGCAACCTGGTTAAAGGAACAAAGTGTATTATTGAAACCACCTAATGTAGAAGAAACAGATACGGAAAAAAGAAAATGTATACAGGCTTACAGTAGTAGTATATTTAAAGATAAAGCAATGAATTTTGAAAATTTTGTATCACTTGAAGAATTACAGAGAGTTATCATTTATTGTAAAAGATTTATAAACAGCAAAAAGCGACCTGAAAATATAATAAAACCTATAACAAATCAAGAGTTAGAAGATGCATTAAATCAAATAATAAAAATAGTACAGAAAGAGGAATTTGAAGAGGAATTAATTAATTTGAGAAATAAGAAGCGCATTAGTAGAAAAAGTAAATTAAGTTCATTAAATCCGTATATAGATGGACAGGATATACTGAGAGTCGGTGGAAGACTTAGGAATGCATCAGTATCTGAAGATACAATACATCCCATAGTGCTTGGTCATAAGAATACTGTAGTGCAATTAATTGTAGCCCACGCACATAGGAAAACCCTGCATGGAGGAGTTCAATTAATGCTTTGTCTTCTCAGATCTCGCTTTTGGATTATAAAAGCTAAGATGCTAGTGAAGACCCACATACATGGATGCTTAGTTTGCGCCATACAAAGAGCCAAATATCGTGACCAGATGATGGGAGACCTTCCGAAGGTCAGAGTGACACCTGCTCGTCCTTTTATACATTCCGGAGTAGACTTCGCTGGTCCACTTCAAATATTGACAAATCGCGGCAGAGGTGGCAAATGCACCAAGGCCTATATCGCCATATTCATTTGTATGGCTACAAAGGCTATTCACCTTGAACTAGTTGGTGACCTCACTGCGGAATCGTTCATCAGTGCGTTCAGACGGTTCGTAGCAAGGCGTGGCAAATGTAGTCAGTTGTGGAGCGACCGTGGAACAAATTTTGTAGGAGCAAATAAAGAGTTACAAAATCTGTGGCGTGAAGCTAATATGGAACTACCTGATCATTTACAACATTTACTAGCTGAAGAAGGAACAGATTGGCATTTTAATCCTCCATATAGCCCTAATTTCGGCGGCTTATGGGAAGCCGGTGTCAAGTCTTTAAAAAATCATCTGAAACGCGTACTTACCCGTAACTTGACGTATGAGGAAATGATCACAACTTTGTGCCAAATCGAGGCTTGCTTAAATTCTAGACCGCTATGCCCCGTCGATAACACAGATGTGGACAGCATTGAAATATTGACTCCTGGTCACTTCCTGATAGGCGAAGCTCCAATTAATATATCTGAGCCTACCTTATTAAATATAAACGTTAATAGATTATCTAGGTGGCAACATACACAAAGGTTAGTGCAGAACTTTTGGCGTCGCTGGCAATCTGAATATTTAACAAGGCTCCAGCAGCGACCCAAATGGCAAAATAAGGTTAGCGAATTTAAGATAGGAGATGTTGTGTTATTGAAGGAAGAAAATGTCCCTCCTGGGAAATGGGCGCTTGGGCGTGTTGTAGGCAAGCACCCAGGCCCTGACAATTTATGTCGTGTTTATAGTATCAAATGTCGTGATAAAATCGTGCAACGTAATGTGTCTAAAATATGTGAGCTTCCTATTAATGATTGATTTGTTTTTTTTTTTGTAATTATCTTTTCTTTCAACTTAATAGCTAAGAATTGGTAATGTTATCCCTAGGTGAAATTGTTTAAATATGCAATGCAGTTTATTTGGATGTATGTTTAAGTAATTTGTGAACAAATATTGTAATGTATTTATCGCCCATCTTGTAGCTGATTATATAAAAAACTATGTTTTTGGTGGGCGGTATGTTGTGTGCATTTCTTGTTTTCTGGTTAGTCGCAAATATAACATCGTAACGATAACATGTCTTTTACTTAACGCCG
>DVPF01000207.1:0-10662 GCA_018239045.1 Yanguna cosyra | reverse complement strand
GCGGGGAAATGCGTCCGCCAACAACGCGTTTTGAAATGCAAATCGTCCGTTTGAAACATTGCTCGGGATAACGACGATAACGTATACCCTTAATAATACCCGCAGTGCACGCGATTCTGCGCCCTACCGATAGCGGCCGCTGATCGCCAAGATAATGCATTCACGCACAGCGACTAGGAATGTTCGCCGCGAGATCACTACGGTCCAGTGATTGCCACAACGAGGGAATAATATTCCAGCTCCGCGGAACTTGGGGAGCTGTTCGAATGTTACGCCACGATTTAAATACGTTTTTACTACATCGACTACAGAGACTTACTCTCTTACAGTATAAGTTACGAGCTGTAATTTATATCCTATCTATTGTAAGAGGCGCCTAAAAAGAGTTGTGAGCGGCAAAGCTTTCCCGGGATTGCCAAATGAACTGTTTGACAGTTCAGTTAGAAATCCCGGTAAAGTCGACGATACTGTGTTGGTACACAGAGGCGTCGCGCCAGGAGTGCACCACTACGTTTCGCTGAAGATCCCGGAATCCTCGTAGTAGCGCAGAGGAGGGCCAGCGAGGGTGATTTAGTGCGGTAAAAGTCCGATGTAACCTGGTAATTCTCCCACCCTTTGAAAGTTTCCGTCGTGTAAAAAAGAAGGACCCTTACGGGGTGGACAGAAAGCACCGACTGGCAAATACTTCTGACCTTACATACTTGATGTGTTTTTCCTACATTCATCACTCTTTCCGTACTTCGGTTTCGGATACTACAGTTTCCCCGCGTCAGCCGGTATCTTGCTTATTTGGTTAAAATAGGTGAGTGTTGGTCTTCGATTATGACAATACTTTTTAATACTGTAGATAGTCATCAGCTGTATTTTAAGAGCTGCTTCTATAAATTGGAACAAATTGTGGAAATAAAAAACTTTTTAAATAAATATATTTGTGAGTAGACTGGCGTGGTTGCACGCTACAATTGTACTTGTACATTATGGTATTCGTCCATAAGTATAATAACCAAGTAATTGTTATTCCTAGACAACCCTATTGGACAGTTCTTGTTCTTCCACTCATCGCCATCTACTCTTTTATCGTTCTGTTGTTAGCGCGGGTCTGCTGTCTAAATAAAAACGGTTAAGGTCATGTTCTACCACGATGGTCAAGATTGGCAGATATCAGATGCCTTACAAAACTTTATAAGGAATGCTAAGGTGTGCTGGTTTGAAGGTGTGTAAAGTCTGCCAACCAGCGTATGGCCAGCGTGGCAGACTAAAACCTTAACCCTCTCATTCTGAGGAGAGGCCCGGGTCCAGCAGCAGAACGATAAAAAATGTCGAAAAAAATGACATGAAGTTACTGCAGACGAGAACGAGAACTTAAAGAGAGACCCACAGGCTATAATTTAATATATAAAACCTGTAATTTTATTAAGAGTTGAAATGTTGCTACAGTCTTATAATACCATTTTGCATGTTTATATAACACTAGTTGACCCACGAACTTCGCAGCGCCTAACCCTTTCCATATTTCATATTCTTTGAAATAGTAATGCATGAATGCTATACCTAAGCTATACTTACCAAGTTATACACTCTCCAATGTTTTATATTGTACTTTGAGAGGTAGTCAATAGGTAAATTAAACTCTATACTCGATATTCAAGTTACTCTATCTGATAGTCCGATCTTCCAAATAAATTACAGCCTATATGTTGCCGAGAACTAATAGTTTTCGCATGAAAGCCGGAAAACAGAAAGACAGACAAATTTTTCAAAAATATTTTTTTTGGCTTGTGTTACTTGCTTGAAGACCTCTAGGGGTATTTGTTTTAGTTTTATTCAATGTACAAAATTGAAATCTTCTACAGTTTTACTATATGTATAGATTTTTATAGAGTAGATTACATCTTTGAAGATAATCGTCGACCGCTTTGATTAGATTTATAAAGACCATTTATGCAAAAGAAACGCGTCAGCTTTGTCTGGGTAGAGATGTTTGGCCCTCGGTGCTATCTCTCTATCCCGCAGAGGATCTCATGTGACGATATTGTAATAGTAATTGTAAAAGAAGCTTGAACAGGGATCGTTCTATAACTTTTTTTGCATCTGGTTTTTGTCGATAGCCCTGCAATTTTTTACAAAGCTAAGTACTACTGACGACGAATTCGACTGACGAATTCCTCCAACTTGTTAAGAAAAAATCTTTTCTGTAAGTTGCGACAAACAGTATTAATCAATTTCTACTACGTTCACAAGTTTCTTCACAAATAATTCAAAATTCCTATTTGAGATGTCTATGCTTTATTAATACAGAGTTTTTTAAATATTCGAGTGACGACACGTTCCCATTTAGTGTAGGTACTTATCTAAGTCTAATGAAACTGTTTCAACGGGGTATCGGGAAAAGAAAATATTATATTTCATAGTAACATAGGTATCTATCCATCAGCTATTGCTGGAGATAGGCCACTCCTAATCCGCGCCACTGCTGCCGGTCCTGGGAATTCCAATTCTAAAATTCTAACACCCTGAAGAAGACAACGACGTACTGCTGAAGATGGCGATCTACGCTCCCTTTACTGAGACGAGGCCGCCACTCGATGACCCTTCTTACCCATCGGTTGTCATATATAGTAATTATATACTTATGGTAAGAATATTTATAAAGTAAACCAAACTGATGAAGGATTTGCATACATACCTGTGTCTTTTGTTTATTTTGTGTCCGTAGCGAATGTACTTCAAGTCAGACATACCGTAACACTTATAAACAAGTGCAGAAAAAATAAATTGTTACAGAAACATACGATCATAGATATGCACAACTATCCAGGTGTTCCGTCGAAGATAAAGATGCTGCATCTCGCGGGCACTATTCGCGGCGAAACATAAACGTCAGACGTAGATATGATAGCATGTTAATGGAGTGTTGCACGCGTTTTGTTTAATTAATTAAATATTAAGGGCCGGCGAATGGTAATGAGTGCGCCGTAAGTGCTTCTGCGAGGCGGCAGCCGCACGGAAACAGCTAGGGCTGCCGCTCAACTACACGTTTAGCAATTTACTCAAAATAAATTGTTTAGTAAAATTTAAGGGACATAAAGTATTGAAAATTTGTTCAACCTTGGGCCATTGTAAACATCATAGTGAATTAAAAAGACTTTGGACGTCATGTGACCTGTCACTTCAGTGCGTCGGGAAGTCTAAAAGTAGAGTACTTTAAATAGGAACGTTCTAGGGTACTTCAAGTTACATAAAACAAACGGTAATTACCAGCCACAATACAAATAGCCACAACAGCTATCATATAAACATATTAAACATATTCTAAAAATGTTGAAGGTAATGAGCATATAAACTGCATGATACACTCGTAAATGCGATCCGCTTCACTGCAAGCCACGCCAATGTATTATACTTTCTAACCGCTTTTCGGAAAGGAAGCACCATCTAATTCGTCGGAACCAGCGTCACCTAGATGCGGTAGTGTCATATATATTACATGGGGCAATATGAACAATTTAATAAAATATATTTGAGCGGTTACAAAAGCTCACCTTCCATCTTTAGTACTTAGCAATTTTAACGTGCAAACAATCAAATATATGGTTCTGTGACCACAATTGAATTTAATGAAAGTAGTGTTATGTCGATAGTGTAGTGTCATGCCGCCCTGAAGTGATATATTACGCGAAAGCTTAATATACATATACTCGTATATTATTTTTACGACCGGATGATGTTACAGTTCAGTACATTTCTTAGACATTCCGAAGGTACTCAAATCTGTACTTTGTTTTCGTCAATGTTATAACAAAATTCAAGGAAAATATTTTAAAATTGTCGCGCTCTTTGTGAATAATTGGTACTAAGTTATTTTAAAACTGTGTGAAATTATCAAAAACGATAGAACACGTCAATTATTTTATTTTTGGAAAGTCAATATCTAAAATGTCAGGTCTGTAACTTTAAAACCGACGAAATCTCATGAAAACTTTCATTCTCTATTAAACCCCTTTAGGGCAGGAATTTCCGAAAACCCGTTCTAAACTGATCCCAAATTTTAAGTCAATCAGACGCATAGTTGTCAAGATACCATGTTCGTCTATATATACGGGTGGAAATCGCTTATTATATAATATAAATGCATTTTTTCATGTGAAAACGGAATATCAACGGAGATAACACCTACCTACATCAATTTTCATTACATTGTGTGCGTGATTACGTTGAATCGAGAATTGTTGAGATTTAAAATTTGATCCGATAGAAACTGTTGTTTTTTACTAAAAATTATTAATTTTGTTTGGGAGTCGGAATTCCAGGTTTCTCTGATTAAATGGCGTTTCTGGTAACTATGGGGACCGACGTGTTATTCAAAGCTCATTTCTTCCGCGCAGTTGTATGGAATTTATTACATTTCAAATAGATTTCTGGTATATTTTAGGGAGTCGAGGACTTATTTAGTAAAATTTTCAAAGTAAGATTGACAGATTTGATTCACCGAAAACAATTCCGTGTCGTTTCATACTATTGCAATTGTGCAGTGCAATACCTGCAAGAAGATGAACTGACAGATCGAAAATAGAGGTTGAACATTTTTACGAAAGTTCGTCGCTTTGGAAACTGAAATTTCAGATTTACGCTCTCAATTAATAAAAAAGTTGATGAATTTGTTGGTCTTTGGAAATTCTTGACCTATAGGCGTAAATAATCGTATGGAATTTCGTTATTTTGGAAGTTATGCACCAAAAATTTAAATTTATGCTTCCGGAGGATAAAAACGATATATGTGTTTATAAATTTTTGAAATATCACTCAGAACGGAGTAAAGTAGGGTTTGAAGATCTGTATAAAATTTCTTTGCTTTGGTAGTTACTTATATCTATGTACATCTAAAATTTTACATTTACAATCTCGATTATAAAAAAAAATGTTGTATTGAAATGTACAGGAGTTGTGTTTTGTAACATAATTGGACCAGGAATCATTTTTCAATGTAACACACCATTGCATCACCACGGAAAAATATATGACGGATGCGGACCATCAAATCCAACTAATTTATTTATAGGCAGTTCGTATGCAGAAGATGATCAGTTGTAACTTTTTCCTTCCCATTTAGAGGTTCCTAGATTGAAATTATTTTGCCTACACTGCTCTATTTCCAGAAAAGTGCATTTTAAGTAATATAATATATAATTTTCTTTAACATATAAGATAAACATCGTGACGTAATCTATACACTCTTAAAACTTTCCACAATGATTTTTAAGGCGTACGAAGTCTCCCACTCTACACTTGGCCGCCGTACTAAATTACGGCTTTAATTATTCCCATTAAATAAGAGCTACATATGTGCAGTGAACCGACACTAGGGTTGGTGATGATGATGGAAGGTGTCAGAAAAACGTAATACTGTTAATAAAAAGTAATAATGTTAGGTTGTTCAATATTTTGCTTGCATTCATGATGTTTTTTTCTTGAGCACAATATACATTCATTACATTCCATGTTAGCATTACAGTAATGGATGTATATCTCAAATATGTTTGTGACTAACAGAACTTAAAACTTGGAATAACATGTTGATGATGTGAAGTAACATGTTAAACTTGTTAATAACGAAGTATTATACTTAGTATATGCTATAGAGAATATCCAAAGATCACGACGTAATTTCTTTGAAACAGGGTGAAGGTTCTGATTTTCCGCGAGACTATGGACAGGGGGCGGCCGCCCACGCCAACGTACAAACAATGCTCGCTGGCACCTCGCCTTCACGTCAGACTGCTTGCGAGCGAAAAATCACATGATGTATCTGAAGTTGAAATTCTTACCACGATCATTCTTATAATGTTGGAAGCTGTAGCGATTTATTAATCTCATTTCTTACTAGGTTTTTGTTATTGTTATTTCGCCTACTACATTATTGTTATTTCGCCTACTACATTATTGTTATTTCGCTTATCATCATCCTCAGTCAGTCTAAGTCCACTCCCTGACATAATCCTTACGTGAGGGGCTTATATCTGTAATCCCCATGCAGGCAAATGGCGGCCAGGGCATTCGACTGCTTCTAGGTAGGCTGCGGCAAGGCAAGCAGTCGGAGCTGGACTTAGTCGGCTTAGGTAATAAAGGGCGGTCCCTATAACTCGGGACCAGAATACGAGCTATGGCGCGTCCAAAAGTTACTTCTGCTAGTCGTTAAAAGTTACGTCTGCCAGACTAAAAGGATCTTCCGGGGTCGCTGACGGTTAGAGTGAGAGCATGAATTCCCGAGAAGGACGAAAATATGAGGGCACCGGTGCGTTTCGATGTAGATCCCGGAGACGTTCTACAGGAAAGCCATCAACGGAGTTTAAGTGCGGCAAAAGTCCCACATAACCCGATATCTCACCCAGGGTATCGGGTACCTTTTGAAGGTTTCCCCCTGTAAAAAAACGAAGGGCAGATCTACATATCGTTGTAATTGAATATTAAACTTACATTTATTCCACAAATTAGATATTATAATAAAGAAAGCTTCGAAAACGTTAGGTTTTTTACTTAGGTCTGCAAAAGGATTAAATTATTAAGCACAAGTAATATTTTATATTGCAGTTTCCTCAAGCCTATTATGGAATGTTGTAGTGTAGTTAAACATTTACATTTTACTACTCATTCTCTAACAACAGAAAGAGTTCGACAAAGGTTGGCGCGGCAGCCAGTATACGATATTGGTAAAAACTTCTTGTTGCGCCCTGGAGCGTCTAAATATGTACAATTTGGGCAGTCGCAGGGATACGCTGGACCTGATATTTTTGTACAAGTTAATTAACAGCCCAAACTCTCTTTGCAAACCATCTCGCATGCCATCTCATCTATTCGAACCTCAACTACACAGGCGAGCCTAGGGCTCCCCCTCCGCAGTAGTCGGATCAGGATATACAACAAATTTAGTGCATACACTTCTGTAGATATTAACCACCTGCCATTGTCTGAATTTGAACGAAATATTAGTGAACAACAGTCATAGTGTATAAGGCCTTTAACTTAATTTTACTTTTTATCACTGTCTTACATGTAAACTTTTCTTGCCAAGAGGTCCACATTATGTTCCATAGTGAAGGTAACAGCGATGTTGGCAACACTGGCCACACGCGTCTCACACTGACAGGCAGACAACTCAACGCACTTTTTATTCATGACATGCAAGTCTGCACATATACATATATGTATGTCCTTGCATCGTTTTACCCTTTTTTATTAGTCTAGTTACCTATTAATCAAAAACAATAACGTTGTATAGCAGTAACGAAGAAATCGTATATTTGCTACACGCTACGTACTCGTATATGCTTGCGGCCGTAAAACGGTGATTTTGGGGAGATTAGACTGATATTTATCTGCTTGCATAACCGATACTGAAGCACACAGTAACGCAATTTATTGCAGTAATTAAAATTAGCAGTAAATTTGGTGTGGTGAGCATTTATTAGCAGATTTAACTTAATACTTTCAAAACGTAACGTGCGTAAAAAATGCGTAACGTCGCGTCTGTAATCCCCGAAGAGGTAGGCAGAAGAGTGAAGTATATCCCGACCCGACCTGGGATTTGAACCCAAAACCTCTCGATTAACAGTTGCCCTTGCATTCAACACGAGCAAGGAGGCAGTGAAGATGCTTTAACTACCTATGTAATACTTTTCATGTTATGAATTTTTTTTTATTTCCACGAAAAAGTGAACGAAGTAGCAGCGAACTATTTATCATACAATTAATTTTCAATTTGTTAATATGTCAATTTATAGAATAAAGTCCAGTTAAAGAATAAAGGTCATACACGTATCATAGAGTCAATGATACAGTTCCGTAGGTCGAGTCTCGGTTCGATACACAGTACGCGTTGCTCAGAGGCGCGGACGTTCCCTCAGCTAAACTGACCAGACCACTGTGGGCCGTGGTCGATCGAGTAACAAACCAAATAAACTATTAAACATCTCTCTTTCCTTATTATGTGTTATATTCAACGTTTCTACTACAGTATTTTTTATTTAGCGCGGAGTCTTAATTTGTGCCCGCTATATGGCAATAGATTAATTCTCTTTTGAATGGTGTGACATCTAACGTAATTGAGGAACTGTGGGACTAGACTAAGAGTAGTCCACTCCCACGGTTCATCCTTTACTTACCTGAAGGGGTATGCAAAAGAACGCTTCTGCTTACCAGTTCAGGGAAATATAGGCGTGAAGTTATATAATATATTCAACGATGCAGTTCTAAATGTCGTTGTACTTCGGTTAGATATTTTCTTTCATAAATTTGAATATAATTTCATTCATTGCCCACATCTGGGCATTTGCGCAGTGACAGTAATATAAAGTTAATGATATTTAATATGTTTATCAGCACAAATTCAGAGTAGAGTATAAAAAAATATCAGTGGGCTAAGCAAAGTATCGTGAGCCGCAGTGTGCCCGGTAGCGGTCCAGCGTCACTCAGAACATGCAACATACGAAACCGCTAAGGTTGTAAATATGCTCACGTTATTTATGGATGATGTTACAATTAAATATCAGTATTTTGCAAAAGAGTTATTTTTGTTTGCAGCAGACGGTAGGATAAAGGCCGACAACAGCTGCGGCACGCAAGGCGCTCCGTATGTAATAAAAACTAATAGAAATTGTAAAAACACCGACGGTCATACACCCGTGCAGATAAATAATAAACCGTTGCGCGCTCCGCTGCGGAGCCGACAGCTCGACGCCGCGGCCGCTGACTGCCCTCCTAGCCTCCTACTTGGCCTTGTCTGCAGTGAATACCTATTCCAATTCCCACTTCGCTAACATTTCGCATCTACGGTACGCTTTATGTTCAATTCAATTCAAATTCAAAAATTATTCTTTATGTTTCCATCATAATTGTCCTTTTGAAATTATTCTCCTCACTGACGACAAAACAAAATAGTGTACTGGAACGAAGTAAGCATGTCACTGGATGCCGCAACTGTGACATTGTCGATAACGATATGTCTGCAATGTGACCGCGTATGCCACTGTCTCTTGTTCTGCAATTCATGTGTTGTAATGTCGGTTATAGTAAATTAATTGTACAATAGTAAGAAAAATAATTACAGTTTGCAGTGTACAGCAACTTTCAATTAATTAACAGGTAAAGTGGTCTAGTCAACAAGTGCCTTTTTGATCAAAACTTTTTCGCCGGCTCTAAAAATATGATTGAGGTGTCGTTGGATTAGGAATGGCATGTAGAAATTTTTTGAAAAAATTCAAGATGCGCTTGCAAGAACTACAAAAGTTATAAAAAATCAACAAAAGTTACAAAAAAAGGAGTTTGGTTTTTTGCTTATATCTCAAAAACTATTTGATAGTGCCTATTGCCTACGAAACTTCACCTAGTTTGTTGTGCATTAATATTAATATATTATGTAATTGCAAACTCTACATACCTTAATATGAATATATGTCTCTTTGTTTTGGTCATCATAAGTCATGTAAGAGTGCGTTTTTTTATATTATGTGATAGGCTAGCGTTTGGCCGCAATCCCATCTGATGGAAAGAGCAGATGTGTCTTCTGATGGAATACGCTTGCCTAAGAAAAGCCTATTCCTGCATGCTATGAAGAGCCCTAGGTTACATATGTCCAGAAACAAAGACGCATGCAGAGCCTTTCGCTTCTTGGCCGCCTTAATAAGTAACGTAGAAGTAAATTACTTTGTTCAGGCAATTGGAATATTTACGAGATAAGAGATAAGAGTGCTGTATAGATTTACGGTGTAGGAAAGGCACTGGGTATAATGTAGTAAATATATTCTGTAGAATACTGCCATATGATGTACATGACAACTGGTGAAGGAAATTAAAACCTTGTAGTTCGTAGGTGGTGAGCGCTTCGTCATTGATAATTCGCACGGAACCTTTCTGAACCAAGTTAAGAGAATCCAGCGAATACTGGGAAGATCCGCTCCACAAGTGGCAGCAGTACTTCAAGCGAGTGCGAATTGTCTATGATCATCACCTGCTCAAGCGTGAAGTACTGCTTCACTCTGTTTAGAATACCCACTTTTTAGCAGCTGTTTTCGCTTTTGACTCGATGAAGTCATTGACGAAAAGAACAAGTCATTGACGTTGACATATCGATACCTAAAATTTCTATTCAGATTCATGTGTACATTCTGGAAAATGGCTGCTAGAAGAAAGCCGGCAAAGCATTGGCCACTCCTCGGGTGCTGCAAATGTCCATAGGCGATGGTGACAACTTACCATCAGGTGGCCCGTTTGCCTGTTTGTCAGACTGACTATAAAAAAAAAAAACTGACTCTGCTTTACCGTAAACGTTTACGCCTGTGTTATGGAGGTATTGAAGTATACCCTTCTCGCTTCACCCCATTTGGAGACTCTCTTGAGAGTCTTTTTCACATGCTCCACTAATGCCTCACGATAAGATTAGATGTCATCTTTAGTGGCCCGTGCGGTAGAGAAGTGTCTAATCCGGAACCGTGATGTCAAGGAGACCATTGATGTGCAAGAATAAGGTTGCGGAGATAACAGATCCCTGAGGCACACCGATATTAATATTCAATTGTTCCAACGAGCAGACGTATGGATCGATTTCTTAGGAAATCAGAAATTCAACCGCACAGGCCAGGAGGTAGTCCGTATGTGGTAAACATGATG